>JAMKCH010057018.1:0-51834 GCA_023653785.1 Ophioderma brevispina | reverse complement strand
GGCTGTGGATCACGAAATGCCCCTTTAATTATATGATGATACATAAAACCTAAAGTCAGTCCAGAATCCATTTCCCTGCAGAAATAAATGGTAAAATAGATAGTTTGGAAAATCAACCCCCATTGTGGGTTCTACATAATCAACTTAATCTATTCTAAGCTCAAAACAAAAATCACTTTAAATTTTTAATGCATATATGTGTGAGAAGCAAAAACAAATGGCTAGTTTCACGTACAAGGAAATTAGTTTCCAAACTGATCAATATTTTTCAAATTTTCTTTCAGTAATGATGTATTTGCGTAAATGTTACGTACGTCAAGCTTTGCAGACAAATTTCAATGGTAAAGTTGTTTTCTGGGGTCCAAGTGGACACCTCATGCACGTACCAACAGGAGTGCAGAAGACCTTATGCACTTAAAGAGGCATTTCGTGATTTCAGCACCTTCTGTTTTATTCGTTGATCACTAGATATCCTTGAGAAAAGCTTATTCTCAAAATTTGAGCTGATCCCGATCTTGCGGTTTTGTGTTATGAGCAATTGCTCATTTCCCACGGTCCCATAGACTACTGTGCTGTAATTTCTGTCCGTTTACGGACAGAAAATACAAAATTGCGAATTTCTTACAGATGCGACCGAATTTGCACGTAAGATTGGGCACACGTGGATTACTAAAGCTAACGGTTCAGATGATATAAAAATCTCAACATTTTTTAGGTAAGTCAGGGAGACGAGGCTGTGGATCACGAAATGCCCCTTTAATGGACACGATCGCATAGAAAAATATTCAGACATAATGAAATCACTTCCAAAAATTTGAAAACAATTTGGATGATTACATTTTGCAAAAAAAGGAGGGAGTGGCTAATATTATTTTCTTTGTAAGCTTCACTTCTCTGCCACAGACAGCCAAGGATGTTGACATTACTGCCAGCATTTTATCAAACTTGACAAGCATGCAGTCATCAGCTCACAGACCATTGCTATTGTATATGTGCTAATCTTTACTTTCTTTGCAGCCCCTGAATACCAACAATGTCACAGGGGGTGCCTGTAGAAAGTACGCCTCTTCAACACAACATGTGTGACAGTATTTTGTATGGCTGCGAAACTTGGGTGCTGACAAACAATTTGGAGAGTAAGGTCAATTCTTTTGCAACATGTTGCTACAGAATCATGCTGAACGTCAAGCGCATTGATCGTGTCCCAAATGCCAAAATCTATGCTGCTACAGGTACGGAGCCTCTGATAAACCGAGTAAGACTGAGACAGCTTACTTTTCTTGGTCATATTCTAAGGATGCCAGAGGGAGAGCCTAGTAGGTTATATGCTTTCTACACACCAACACATGGCAAGAGGAAGCCAGGCCGACAGAGAACATCATATCTCTCCTACATCCAAAAGCTCTTGGGGGACACAAACAACATGTTGCAACCAAAGGCTCTCTCCAACTTGGCCCAAAACAGAAGTGACTGGAGGAAACTTGCGATCGCCTGCTGCGCAGTCGACTGATGATGATGTGCTAATCCCAGCTAATCCAACTTTCACTTGTCAGATCAATAGCTTACTACATGTACAAGCCTGAAGTACAATGTTTGAATGCTTTTTAATTGTGTCAAAAACATGCCAGAAACACTGTAAATTCTGGCAAGGATGTCACCGCCTTGATTTTCCATTGAAGGAATTGCATTTAACTATTACTGTTTTTAAAAAAACCTCCACATTGTTTTTTAAATTTGTGGAAGTGATTTCATTAAGGGTTCCATTTCCTTTATGTCCTGTATATTTCTATGACACTGTGGTCCCCTTTTGAAGTTGCTTTATCATTTAGCCCTTTTTTATGAATGGTGCATATCTTTGAAATAAAAATAAGTATTTCTAAAATTTCAGGTGATTTTTGACAGTGATAATAAGTTTTTCATGTGTTTATTAAGCCAATAATTTGTTTCATGGTGCCTCATGGCCAGTGCACATGTATTTTGTCGCATTTATTGATATTACACAATTCAATGAACTCTTGAAAGGGAGTCAAATTTGCATGAACAGTTATTCTCAGCCACAATGTCCATAGACCAATGACTCAATGCTAAATCCAAACTTCTTTTAGGCAAACCCCGGGGACATGACTGTGGATCACATTATGCCCTTTCCTATGACATGTTTTGTAATGAAAATTATCAATTAATTTTTTGTTATTTATAAAAAAATTCTTACTACAAATTAAATGGACCAACATAATATAGTAATTAAATTTTTTTATTATTTCCATTTTTCTTCTACCCTTCTAACCCCCCCCCTCCCCTCGGTTACAAAAAATCTATAGCGCTGAGGCTAAAACGCATCCAATCCTGTGTGACATGATTGCGTCATCACAGCAAATCATATAGGAGGTTGTGAATTCGCTGGCTAGCAATCCTCAGCCATGGGCCTGGCACCTTAGGATCCCCTTCACACACACCCCCTCCCCCGCATTGACTCTCACATATTTCTACTCTTTCCCCCTTCTTTATTCATTCCTTCTCTCCAGGACAAAGGCCTAATGCAGAAAGGGAGTTAGAGCCATAAAAAAGATAGTATGTCTAAACAACAGTCAAACCCAAAGCGCTATGCATTTTTTTTAAGTCAAAAGCTACACGTAAATTGTTTGCTTTTTCAGATGACTTTTTTTCTGTCCATTGTGGCTGGAATGTTTTTTTTTGACCAGTTCCTAAATAAAGGAAATTAAAATCTCTTGAAATCCTTATAAAGGGGTAAAATGTGATTTTTTTCACTTATGGACACCTAAGCTGAGACCAACTTTTTTTCTTGGCCCAATACATTTTTGCTGCTGCAAATTGCTTATGACCTTTTTCTCTTCCATACAAAAATACATGCCAGGCAGTAACAAATTGAACAATGCTTCTCTTTGCCAATCCTTCAGCTTCCCTAGTAAGACTACTATATTATGACTAAAATTGGCTGAAAAACATGCAAATACAAAAGACCGCCCAATTCTGTCCGACCATGACAACCAAACCAACAAAAGTCTCATTCCCGCAGCACAGTTCAGTTTACTGTCACTCACCACTGTACTTATCAAATACAATACACAAAACAAACCCCCTTGTTTTTGACCATGAAGATTTTATCCGCATATGCACAAGAACCATTACGATGTCATTCAGTTTCATATACACAAGAAGTTCAGTGAACTGTGGTCGTAGTAGAGGAACATGATTGTTAGCCTCACAGTGAATAGCAATTATTTACCTGTAATTCCAGCTCAGGAGTGTTTGCCAGTCCACCACAATCATTGAATCTCCCTTTTTATAAGCCTCTCATCTTGGTTTAACTCACCTTGTTCAATGCCCAACCCTGCAAATCAAACAACAATGTCATTATTAGAATCGGAGCTATAGTTTCGTTTTAGCTCTAAGCAACTGTTTGGTCTCAGGGGGTTTGGGGAGAATCAATGAGTGTTGGTATCTAACAGTTTAAGTCAGGATCACAGGAATAAGTGTCATCTCGTTACCAACAACACCCATGGGTGTTCAATTAGTAACATTATCTGAAGGCACGTACGTAGTAATTATTGATGTACAACTCTTGCTTACATAATCTCATGGAAGTGCATGAAGTTAATTCCTGAACAAGGATGTGCTCTTATGCTCGGCACGCTCCACTCTGCCAACATTACTGAGAAAATAGTGTGCAGAAGGTTTTTAAAACCAGACACTCGTGTTTCTGCGGTCTTGATGTTGAAAGATGACAAAAATCCCTGTATTTTTGCCTACCTGCCCGATGCAAGAACACACTGGCCCATAACTTCTTCACATGTTTAACCACTGGCAATAACTATACATTTTAACCATGGTTTGTGACAAGCATGAATTATGTTCTGCCAACATCCATTATTTATTGCATGTGACCGATTTTTGGTAACACCAACTGGGGTCGGTTATTGGCACCTAATGTCTTGTCAGGCAATACTTTTTTTTTTTTAAAGTCCACTTTCCACTCATAAGCCGGGACAGGTCCCCTTGGATTCAGTCCAACCACGTGACCAGTCAAATCCAAATTGGCTTATATCTCCAAGTACTTGCCAAATGAATCATCATTTATGATATGTCCCATCTCTCTTGTGACCAACAGGGGCAGCCGGTTATGCATCTTCCCTTGTTTTTAACATGTTTGGTCCAGCTCCACACGTAACACAACACTAGTCCTTGGAGTATTTTAGCGAGTGAGTCCAACTACTTGACCATTAGAATTTTCAGCTTTCCTGTCATCCGCAAGCTTGAGTCTGTTCGTTTCCCCAGAGTTTTTTTTCTTACTACAAAACCACACAGCTGATTGAGCACAGTTCACCAGTGCAGTCCATGACCGGTCAAGCATGTACAGAGACAATGCACCAGTGCAAATGAATTGTTCCTTTTCAAAATAAGAGTCCAAAGATGAATCACTGAAATTTGCCACAAAAGCAATTCACAACGTGGACAGTATTGAATAATAATAGTGAGACTAATTTGCCTCCAACCCACAGAATGGAACCTTGCACACTACACCCACGCTACACTTCAATCAAAAAGGGTAAGAATGGGGAGTTTCTCTCTGGGGAGTTGCGATTGTCGGAACTGAGTTAAGTGCAATGTTTTTCACTGACAGATTGGTAAGGCAAAATACTTTGAGAGTAATTATTGTGTAGTTTATTGGTGGGAGCATAGACTTGACGTTAACTTTTCCTACTCCTATTTCAGGTTCATGCCCTGACAAAATGATCGGCTTCACATCTATTTCCATGTCAACAAGCTCAATTTGAGAAATTTGCTTACCATAAGAGGCTAGATTCCTCATTGCGTGCACTCATTTTCTACATTTAGTGCAACCGGTGAAAGTGGCTATCAAATTTGGTGCTTGGTTACCTGCATACAGCCAAGCTATCAATTTACCCAAATCGCCAAGAGCTAAATGTTTCCTTTGTACTTTTTTAAGAGTTTACAAGACCTCCAAAAAAGAAAGTAGAACGATTTGCACAATCCCCATACTGCATCTCGTATTGGGCCCATTTCCATCCACTTGTACCAGCCTCGATAGCCTAAAACATATGATTAGAGCGTATAACAAATCCAGAAAATTACCCTATCGTGACTTGCACTAAGTTGTGTACTCGTCCGGCAGGGTGACAAGTAGGGCACGGTTACGATCGAAAATGCCACCTTTTGTCGTAAATTTCAAGATCAGTGCCTCAGTTGGTTTTTGTTCCTATGATATTCGTCTACATTAACTTCACATGAAAAGGTAGTTTGTATTGTAATTTTAAGCACTGTTCGGCGACGCGAACGAACAACAAATTTTTTTGTAAACATGAACTCTGGTACAAGTTTCCGGATAGAAATAGGCACAATACGAGATGCATTTTGGGGATCGTGCAAATCGTCTATTGCAGGTTAGCAGCACAATGCAACAGTTTCCTGTCACGACCGACACTTGCTGATCACAAGATACTTTCAATCATACGACTGAGCTGGATAATTAATTTTTTAAGTTCCGAGTATTAGTTTTGTTTTCACTTTCTTGATTACATCCCCTTTCCTGGTAACATTACTTGCGGAACTATAAATACTTCAGTTTAGAGTATTGCTTTTGTCTTACGTATCCTTATTTGCAGAGTGCTTTGTTGCATATTGGCACATTACTAATTAAAACACAGATAATCAAATATTTAGTGAATGTCATTGTCAAATACACAACTGATAATACACTGCCATTCTATGTTACATTTCTCATAAAAAAATGATCTTCATTTCAAAATTAATTATTAAGATATCATCTCTGTTTTATACATTCAGGACATATAAAACTTTCCTTTTTTTTTGCCTCTATTACATATTTCAATGAATTACTACAAACTTACAATAACTTCATACAATTGTAGAGGATTTGAAATTTTTAAAATATTTAATAGTCTCCAGGTAGACAGGGATGAATTTTAGTCATCTCTCCTCTTACCTATATAGGTAAAAGGCTTAAATTACCTATAGATTTAGTCTATTGCTTCTCTACCAACCATGGCTTGTTAGCTTAACCCTCGTCTTACCAAGGGGGGAGTGGGGGGTTACCACTCCCCCAGTGAACTTTGCTCTGGTGCGCTAAAATGCCAAAAGCTTTAGTAAAAAGGTAATCATTCTCTCATCCTTTCTGGTCATTTTAGCGAAAAAATGTGAGGGTAGCACCTTTACTGTGGTTAGGGTATGCCGTCAAAGTCGAAGGGTGGGGGGGGTGATTGCCACCTACGGATATTTTATGGTACATTTTTGAAAATATTAAAAAAATATCTAATACTCTATGTTTATGTAAAACTAGTCAATTGCCATCTTTTAGAGCTGAAAACCGCATGAAAATCCATTTTACCAACAGAACTGTGCATAAATCTCACGAATTGGAAAATTGTGGGCACTATTCAAAAATGTGCTATTACATACTTTGGATTTAAAGATTTTACCATATCCCATTGGAAAGTAGAACCAATTGAAGACCCATCACATTTTAAAACCCTGTTTAGCTGGCCAGGTATCAAATAAAAATAAGTGTAAGTATGCATTGAAGGTCTCAATTGATTTTACGAAGGAATTTAAGTGTCAGTGTAATGTGTGAGACATTGATGGACTGCACCAGCCTATCATCTTTGTGGTTAAGAGTATCGATGAGTATGAGTACATGATGTTAAATGTAATAAGTGAATTTTAATCAACTCTTGCATGCCCCAAACTCACTGAGCGATGACGTAACCATTCGAAAACACATATGGGCGGGCCTTGCATGCCCAAAACTCACTGTGCAATGATGTAACCATTCAAAAACACACATGGGCGGGCCAGGGACACTGTCGTCAGTATCGTGGCTTGTCATTCCTTGTCAATCAAAATTAATAAGTCCCCCCCCCTCCCCCGACAAAGGTACATTTTTCTGGAAAAGTTAGGCTCTTTAAACTGTTACAAAAATGTAAAATATACACTGCAATGTTACACATTTAATGTGCAAAAAATAAATCACACAAAAGTTAACCTTCTCCCTGAAATGATGTAATTTATTAAATTTGATGACGAATTAAAATGACACTTTCGTGTATTGGGATTTTACAATAGAGAAAATCACGGAGAGAAGTACCGACATGTCTCGTTCAACACAAGAATACCAGAGACACTTGATTTTGGTGCCAATGGATAGCTATCGTCGTCATCTTTCCATTGCTACCAAAATGAGTACCAACATGCCTAGAATTACGTCAGAATGACGTTATAATTAAGTTCACATGTCAGCAAAACTGTCAATTTCAATAGAACACATTGTAGAATGTTCCCCCCCCCATTCCCATGCATAAGTATCATTTTTAATTTGTCATCAAATTTAATAAATGTCATTTCAAGGAGAAGATTAACTGTTGTGTAAATTTTTTTGCACATTAATTGTGTAACATTGCAGTGTACATTTTACATTTTTGTAACAGGTTAAAGAGCCTAACTTTTCCAGAAAAATGTACTTTTGTCGGGGGGGGGGGACTTATTAATTTTGAACCATATACTTGGTAATTAAAAATTACAGTTTTCTACAATGCTAAAATCATGGTTTGGCATCATATGACTTTTGTGCACTATGGTATAGTATTTTATTTTTTGGGTGTAAAATATGTTTGATTTTTCCTTTTCCTAGGTCTTAAGTCTATCATTTTAGAGCAAATTAAAGTGATTTTATATTTTGTTAAAAACAAGCAAGTGTCTCTTTAAGTACTTATTATCCCATAGTACTGATACATGTATGTGTATAGTGCAGTAAGTATAGGTACATTATAGTACTTATGGGATCAGGTTCATTTACCCTCAGCTACTATCTGTTCTCCCTGAAATGTAGATTGATTAGTTAAGTGTGTCAGGAGCTTGCAACCTATAATGTTCATGTCAGGTCAATAAAAGTAGGGTATTTTGTCTTGAGACATATGAATCACTTCAAACGGTTAGCTCTGCTGTAAGATACATTGATGTTTTTCTTTTACCGTTATTGCTGCTAATCTCCTTTTCAAATGCCATATTTTTGCTTCTTGCTCTTGGCCTTAACTAGGCATTACACGATTCTCAGCCTCACCATTCAAGCCATAAAAACTGAGATTTGGGTGTCTTAAGAAACTGTATTTGCAAAATATTTTGGCAGACTTCTTTCCCATTATGATGTTACCAGCTAAGTATGGATTGTTTTTGACTACCAGAAATTGCACTGAAAATATTAATTTTAAATATTAATGATATTCCAAATGCTGCTCCAAATCTGTCATTTATTCTTTACGCAGATGATACTAGTACATTTTACTAAAATCAGAATGTACAGTATAAATAACATTAAAGGGCCATGGTCCGATCGCTAATAGCCTTGTCCCCAGAACCCCATATTTACCGGAAGTGGTCATTTTTTTATATCTGAAGAAAGCAACTATTTTTCTCATTTACCCTGTAGGGCTAATGGATGCTTGTTTTAGATGTTCTGAGCGAACATGTGCCCCATTTTGGTTTACCAATATTACTTTTACCACAGTACTGTCTGGGGGCTTTCAAAGTGACAATTTTAGCTCCTTATCAAACAGGTTTGGAAACATCATCGTGAAACGTTGGAGATTGGGTTTGGGGGTTAAGGTCTTCCATCAGATGAAACTTATTGGCTTTACAGTATTACCGTGACAAAGTCATTTTCTCTCCAAGTTGCCATGGGGGTCGACTTGGAACAGCCATTAACACGCAAAGCAAAAAAGGCCTGACGTCACACAAATTCTAGAATACGCAATTCTTTTCTATAGCATTGATCTCGGCACGAGCTGGCAAGTCCAACAGTTTCCAAGCTTTTAAAAACGCGACCAGCCTATCTGGCCAAATCAACACGCCTGATTAGAATCAGCAATCGTGCATCCTACACACAAACGATTTAGATTGTGGCCCAGTGAACCCAGATTAACAGTGAGTGAAGGAGACACTGAACATCAGAAAGGGAAGGAATGAAAAAGTAATTGACAGGGGAGAAACAGGAAAAGGCTAAAGTGAGGCATAAAGGATTAGAAGGATGCCAAGCGTGTAAAGGGGGGGAAGGCAAAGAGAATGATAGGTGTAGGTGGGAGGTTCGTGGGCCATAAAATTAATGTGTATGGAAGACGCAGGAGGAGGGGGGGGACAGATGGGAAGGGATGTGGAGGGTTGGGTGAGGAGGGAATTGACGAGGAAAGAAAGACTGAAAGAGGGTTTGTGCAGTGGAGGAAAGGCTAGTGGGGAGGACAGGAGAGGGTGAAAGAGTATTAGGCGTGGCGCTGGTGAGGTAGGAGGGGGGTAGTAACCGATAGGTGCAATGCTTGGGAAGGTAGATAGCAATGAGAGGGGGGTTGGAGAGGTGTGGTTGCGGAACGATGGGAATAGTGGGCTATGGGGACGGGTGGACGGGAAGGAGCGGGGAGCTTCGGGGTGGAGGGTGGTGGAGTGGGGGTTGGGGTGATACACGGCTGTGAACTAGTAGGGTAAGGGAGGATTGATAGTGGGAGCACGCGGGTATCTGTTAAGGCCGTAGGAGTGATCGTATGTGTTGGTTGCGGAAAAAGTCATTAGGGATTTTTGCTGTATTCCTGATTATTACTCTTGCCAACTGAAAAAAACGTGTTTAGCCTCAAACGCTTGTAGTACAATGTCTCATCTGCTAAAAATACATGTCAGCATCTTATTATAAAGCATATCTATATTTCTACATAGTATCTGTGGGCCAGCATGTACATGTATTTAGCCATCCACTGGCTTTTTTTTAACAAATCTACAACACTTTCATCAAGAGCAGCATTGGACCCCATCTTCCAATTGTGCTTTCAATTGTTCAACTTGCTTGATTTCATTTAATCTCCCAAGGTTTACAGGTCAATGTTATGATTATAGGGAGAGTTATATAGCCATGTTAAGAAAAAGCTTAAAGGTAAACAGATATATTGAAGGTGTATTTTGATCAGTTTACTACTCAAGTTCTACCCAAGGCTCTGGACTGTTCCCAGTTTAATTCTTTAAAATGGCCACGAACATGCTTATTTTTCTGCTGATACCAATAATATGAAAGAACGCGCAGGCGGAAGCTGTTTTCGCACCTACAGATGTCAAAGATCCATGTAATTAAAATCTACAAACGTGAATTACTACTGTGTTAAATATATCACTTCATTATAGCAACTATGAACCGCTATACGCCCACGCTATTTTGGAAGCATTCGGAAGCTCTGCAAAATAACATCTTGCATGATCTGTTGAGATGGTAAAATTTCGTACAGAACCACATGCCTGACTATGTTTCTTGGAATATCCTAAGGATCATTTTATAACCCCGATGGTGCCTATCAAAAGCACAAGAAGTGATTTTGTTCCATGCTGTAAGTTTTTAGGATATAATGGGGCTTGGGCGGTAAAACTAAGTGTCCACCAGTGATCTCGCTGATTCAAGATGGCCGTCCGACCTCTAGCCTTTTTTAGTTTTATTACTCTATCTCTAATGGTTTTCTACCATGCTATATCCAGGTTCACCACCCCCCCATGAGTTCTACCACCATTTCTTCCAGTGGTCCTCTGATTGCTCATTACCCACAAGAAATATGACAAAAATTTTGGTGCAGCCACCCAATCAAAATAGACCTACTATAGATTTGTATGCATCTTTAAGTTTGCTTGCCATGCCTTTGATTGACATCATACAGGGCTTCCTAGAATGATAAGTACCTTTTTTTTTTTTTTTTTTTTGACGTTTCCTTATAAAATGTTAACTACGTGAGCTACAGGATATGACGGGAACTAAAGGGACTTGAGTTATTAAAAGTGTTACGAATGTTGTGACTCGGGTAGTTTATTACGGGAGTTTGAGGTGGTGTCACAGTATCAGTGATCGCCTCTTCAGTGATCGCTTCCATTTCAGTGATCGCCCCGTTCACTCAGCTAGCGGGAGCCCGCGCGAAGCGCGGGCCTCCCGCTAGTGATAAATAAAATAGCGACCAGGATCGCGACCCACCTACGTCGTGGCGAGGTCACGCTAAACTTCGAGCTTGTTGATAAGCCTGTCCACACGGCCGTAAACTATGACAGCTTATGACGCTCAACAGGGGGTAGCGCGCTAACCACGACTAAACCATAAGAAATCTTATGGTTTTAAACTTCGAGTAAACTTAAAGTTTACTAAACCACGAGTGCGTTCGCACGGGCACTAACTACAAGTTAAACTTCGAAAATTAAAACTACGATGTAAACTTTAAGTTTAGAGCCCTCGTCTGAACACGCCTATTGACATGTTAAGAAAAGCTTTAAGGTAAACAGATATATTGAAGGTGTATTTTGATCGGTTACTACTCAAGTTCTACCCAAGGCCTCTGGACTGTTACCGGTTAATTCTTTAGAATGGGCACGAACACGCTTATTTTCGCTGATTACCAATAATATGAACGAACGAGCAGGCGGAAGCTGTTTTCGCACCTACCGAAGTCAAAGTTCCATGCTAATTAAAATAGTACAACTGTGGAATACTACTGTGTTAAATACATCACATTCATCATAGCAACTATGAACATGCTATAAGCCCACGCTATTTTGGAAGCCATTTCTGCAAAATCTGCAAAATCTGCAACGTGCATGATCTTTGCGATGGTAAAATCTCGTAACAAACCACATGCCTGACGATGTTCTTGGATATCTAAGGATCATTTTATAACCGAGGGTCGCCTAGCAAAATCAACAAGAAAGTGCATTTTTCCATGCTGTAAGTTTTAGGTATAATGGGGCTTGGGCGGTAAACATCTAAGTGTCCACCAGAGAGCTCGCTGATTCAAGATGGCCGTCCGACCTCTAGCCTTTTTTTAGTTTTATTACTCTATCTCTATGGTTCTACCATGCTATATCAGGTTCACCACCCACCCATGAGGTCTACCACCTTTCTTACAGTGTCTCTGATTTGCTCATTACACAAGATATGACAAAAATTTTGTGCAGCCACCCAATCAAAATAGACCTACTATAGATTTGTATGCATCTTTAAGTTTGCTTGCCATGCCTTTGATTGACATCATACAGGGCTTCCTAGAATGATAAGTACCAATTGATATCCTATTTTTTCACCATAAAATCAACAACATTAGAAGAGTTGTTTTAAAGGGGGATGATCTGATTTAAGCAGGCCTATATAAAGAGAATGGCCTTTTGCGCCAATATTTCAATCCGTTTTGATGTGAGAGCTAACAACATGATTTTCAAGATTTTGTAAGCCCCATAGACTACTGTATAAAATTAATAATTGGTCGACCATAATGGAGCACATTTTCGCTCATAACTTCCAAACCAAACACCCTTCAGCCATAAGATTTCACAGGGTAAAATAGTAGCTTTCTTCAGATACCAAAATGTTGACCACTGAAATCTGGGGTCCCTGGAGACAAGGCTATTAGTGATCGGACCATGGACCTTTAATACCTAACTTTACCATACTGAAACCTTCCATAAGAATTAGGAATCATGAAAATCATTCTAACCAAGTTGTGTTAGAGATACTGATTTCAGCCTTTGGGCCCAAATCCAATGAAGAACCTATACATCCTAGCAGGAATTACTCCACCAGAAATCCGTGATTGAGAAATAGAATCGGTTGATCCAAGGTTTCCTTGCAGAAGTGAGGCTTTCTGGAAGCAGATCAGGACACTACCTGTGGTTGTGGAACAGCACTTACCTAATGTCATTGTATGGTGAAAAAAATCAAACATTTTGGGTATTGATGGGTATTAATCATTCTGGGACACCCTACATGTGTAACCATACGAATGACCAAGCCAATTGGCCAGTAGTTTCTTGTGGGTAAAGGAGAAACAGTTTCCTGGATTGCTATTCCTCCTCCAAAGGGAGCCTGTTACAGTCCCAACACTGAATACTACTGTACCCATATGTACACCTGGGTAGTGAGGATTGATGTAAAGTCCTCAGGAAGTCATTAATTAACAATGGCTTCTCTCACCATTAGAGCAAGTAGAGCAGTGGAAACCTGCAAGACACGCAGTGCATTTCAGCAATTATGAAAGTGTAAATGGTTTATTCTTCTTAGACATTTCTTAACTACACACATTTGATTTAACATTGTGTCAGGAGGGAACAAGGTCAACAAATAGGTAACACTTTGCACCAATTTGAGTAAAAATACACAATACTGTACACTTTTGACAATAGATGATTTGCACGTTCCCCATAATGCCATCCCGTATTGTGCCCATTTCCATCCGGGAACTTTTAACAATTCAAAGATGAGAAAAGGAAAGAGGAAAAAGTTGATCAAATATTTGGTATTGTTTAAATAACAGTAAGCCAAATTGGGTGAAAATATCACATACATTTTTTTCAGACTGTTATGGAACTTCATTGGGACACACTGTATGATTGTAGTTCAGAATACAATAATTTATTATATTCCATTTTGATGCCCCAAAAAGTAATTTCTATTCAATTTTCCTTTATCTGTGAAATTCTCATCAGATATGGTTATCTGATTTTAACAAAAGGGCAGTACACGATGCGAGGTCAATTTGATAATAACAAAAAAGGTTTTACATAAAGGCGACCATTTTCAAAACCAGTGACCCAAAAATGGATAAAAATTTCACAGATGGTACTTGAGTAAATGGGTATTTCATTTCTGGAATTTAAATTTTAAATTAAAGCAATAATAGCACATTTTTTTGAAGAGTGCCCCCAATTTTCAAATTTGTGAGATTTTTGCACAGGTTGTGTTCGTAATTGTAAACAGTAAACTATGCCTGTGAATGGTAATACTCAAAAGTATCATAAAAGAAGGAATTTTGTAATTAGATTTGAGGATCCCCAATCCTAATTCAACGGCAGGGCTGGAAACATGAAATTTCTGTCTGTCCATTATGAAATAGCACAATCTCACGACCTAACTTATGTGAACCAAGAGAACAGCTAAAGGATGAGTGTTGACATGTACATGGTGCTATTTCCCGGCTATGACATTTTTAGCAGCCAATGAATTATCGGGATCCGATGTTAATCATTCTAATTACAAAATTCCTATTTGTGCAACACATACATGGAGAAGTTCCAGCTTGACCATACACAGGTATAATAGTTTCTAGCCAATTCCCAATGCAACTGTGCAAAAACCTCAAATTTTTTAATAATTTGGGGCACTCTTCAAAAAAAAAGTGCTAATTACTGCTTCAAACAAACCAAACCCTATGATAAGGCCCCCCCCCCCAAAAAAAAAATTGTTGTATTGGAGTAATGGGCCAGTGCAAAATAGGGTAGGGCGGGCGGATTTTTTTTTTTAACTAATGCATTACTACATCAAATCATCACACATAGTCTATGTAATGTTATTAATATTGATACTTTTGACTCTTATTATTGAAAATCTTAAAGAGAAGTTGCCAAAGTTACACCAGAACACAAAAAACACAAAAAAAAATTAGGGTAGGTATACTTTTGTACAGGGCTTGATTTTCAAAATTAGGGTAGGGCGGGTTACTCCAATACAACAATTTTTTTTTGGCCTAACTGGGATGATAACATTTTTGAACACTCCAAACTACAAAGTCAAAACATGCCAATTGTGTAATCTCCACTGCTTATATTGCCACATAAAACACCTCTCAGATAGAAAAAGTCTGATATTTCAAATTCACACAAAGGAATTCTCTACAACTTCCACAATATACATGAGGTCTTAATAAGTCACTTGCCAAAGGTGTTTACGTGTTCATTTTATGAGATAATCCATGGATTCAAAGGGTGTTTTTCAATAGACATGTGAACATGTGGTGAAGTTATAAATGCAATCACTTTAATAAAAGAGCAGATTAGGTCCGTTCATCAATGCTTTTGTGACACTGTGCCAAACGAGACAGGCTTTATGCAACACCCCTTTATTATGTATCAGAGTGGAACATTTAAAAACAGGCCATAATCTGATAAAAGACTTCAGCCGTGAATTGAGAAAACGGAGTTATTATCACTAATGTCATCTGTAGCCCATTTGGTTGCATAGTTTGAGATTTTTAAAGGACAATTTTTTGTTTGTATCTTTGTTTTTTCCGACATCTCATTTTTGCCTATACATATCAATTTATTAATCCCCAAGTCCAGATTATAAGAGCAGGCCATCTCTATGTCCATTCTAGATATATATATCAAATTAACATGTCAAATTTAAATAGGAACTGAAATTATTTTTTTTAAATGGAACAACTTTCCAAAACTTGGCACACGATTTGGACTGTGTACCTTTCACTTTGCCTAGCGGACTGCAAAGTGCCTCAGCATCACAGTCAGCCTTTATTTTCAGTCTCTATGTCAGTGTATTTTGGATACAAGTTCTGCTATCTCTGTTTTGGTTCTACCTTATTTTTAAAAATTGGGCTTAAGTTTCAAAGTGTTAGCCTAAAGCAATGTCTTTCAAGGGCAAACCTGTAATCTAAGAGCAGAATTAGGCAGTGTCGGCTGAGTTAGAGTTAAGAGTAGTTCAGTTAGTGTTATGGTTAAGGTAAAGTAGTAAGGTTTACAAGTAGAAATAAAGCTAGGAATAAAGATCGAGTTTGACAAGGACTGCTAAGAGAGACATCAGTCAGGTTAAGCCCAAAAGCACTGCTTGTCGATTACTTACAATCAAACTTACAGGATTTTTTAGCTAATCAGCAACATAGTGTGAATGATGGTAGGACTGAAGAGGATTAGAACTTAATATTTGGAAGCTGAATTTAAATTCAACCCTAACCCTATACTCTTTATCAGAATACCCTTACAAAATAAGCGTACTTTATAGCATGATGCGCGTAAAATCAGCTGTGCGATTGACTGCTAAGTGCTAAGTCCCGCCCCTTGTGGATGCCATGCAGGTACATCTGGTAAAAGATATTTTAATAAACAGCATAACCTTGAATATGCAAATTAGTGTCTTTTTAACACAAAGACACCAATGTACAGGGTGACCCAAAAACATGCAGTCCATGACAATGTCAATATAGTGGGATTTTGGTGGGTCACCATCTCTGATTCTCTGTACAAACACAAGCGTCATGCACCCAGATGCACACGCACACACACACACAACAAACTCATGCACACAAACACACACACATACAAACTCATGCACACAAACACACACACATACATGCACCCATCCCTACTCACCCACTCTCACACACACACACACACACACACACAAATACCCACTTACATGCACCACACTCATACAAGAGAAAATTTTATTCACTATTTTCAATTAAAAATTTCAGGTGGTTAAATTATATTTCAAATATTTCATGTTCCTCAGACCTGCCATTGAACAGTTTTACCAACCCATTCAAAATCCAAAAACACTTGAAGATCACCTCCATTACTGAAGATTAGTTTATAAGTGTGTGGATGCCATTAGGGTGATCTGTCACTCAAATTCTTTCCTCTCTTTGGGTATTTTGCACAGCACATGCTTTTTGCCTATCTCAAGTGCACTGTTAAATAAACCACTTAATAAGGAATAATAAGCCCAACGCGTTGAGGCTTCAGCAGCTCACTGAAAATGGGCCTTAAATGCCAATCAGCTACGATAGCTAAGAGTCGGGAATCTGTGAATAAACTAAAGAACATTAACAGGCACTTCAACCAAATAGTAATGTCAAGATTAGCTGCCATATACATTTAGGATTGTGGAAAATCTTTTTGGGGTTTTTTAGATAAATCTTGTTTTTATGGGGGAGGGGGATAAATGTTATCAAAATGGAAGGCCGGCCACCACACAGATATTATTATGATAGAATTGGATTGTTTTAGGTCAAAAGATTTGAAATATGAATCTTTACAGTTGTGATCAGTGAATGTTTAACTCTACACTCCATAAGTCTGTATGTATAGCAATTGGGAGGTTTTTAATGCCCACAATTAGTAACACTGAACGTGTGGTTTTTTTATTCATTTACAAGATGTTGTAATTTGGAGGTTTTCAATTCCCACATAGTAACACTGACGTGTGGGTTGCCTGCGTCCAGTTGAAATGTTTTGGACCCCCAAACCCCTCGGATTGTGAAATTCAGTGGGTCCATAATTAGCTAATTTCCAAAAATTAGGCGTCCTAGACGCAGACAGGAAAACGCAGAAAAACGCAACCCCTGCAACTCACAATGACACCAGAATTGCAGGAACCCTGAATTTTCTTTTATTTGGGCCCATTCTTAAGCTTAAAAACCAAAAAAATCATACAAACACATGGTTTTTGCCTTAAAAGGACACTATCAGTGATTTACCCAAGAGAGCCCAAAATATTTGCAAAATTGGCAGAGAATAGCTTGAAAGTGAAGGATAAAGTATGTAGAATTTTGTAAGTTATTTTCCAAACTGAAAAATGAGAGAAAAGGAAGAGAAAAGAGCACGTTCAAAGATATTGATCTCCATACAATTACGTGGCGTAAGTAATAAGTGTCTGTTCGGACAGTGAATAAACTAAAATGTCCGATTTGTTCTTATTATGTTGCTTTTGCTCTGCCACTTGTAGGGTAGTTAGGATACCTTTCTTGCTGCAAAATTCAAAAATCATATTGTGATGATTTTTTTGAGTTTTTCGATTTAGCAAATCACTGATAGTGTAGCCTTTAATGAAAAGGAATTCTAATATTGACATTAGGAGTATAAGACTGGAGCTAGCACACATTTGTCAAACATATAAAGTCAAAAAGGTTTGTGATTAAAATATGTTGACAGAATGACGGAACCCCTGAAACGCGGATTCTTAAGGGCCGGCAAGTGGTGCCCTTAAGGAGAGGGGCCAAACAAAGTTTGTAAGGGGTTCCAAATTTTTAAATGATACAATCATGTTGAAAAGCCACACCTTGTTATGTGGTCTAACCATAAGGATTCAGAAAAAAAGGTAATAGTTTGTAATCTGTACGCCTAAAGTTCAGAGTTTATAGGCTAAAAACAGCACAAATCCATAATAAGGTCAATTTCAGTTGTACAGGTTTTTTTTTAAAATTTTAAAGTTGCCCGATTTGGATAAAAAAATGGTGCCAAATTATTGGGGGAGTTTATAGGATTAAATAAGGATCGTTTTGACTGTCTTAAATGCTTAGTTTCCAGATTTAGGGGGCACAGAGGTCCACGTCCATTGCATTCAATGGGGCTTGATCTTGTTTTACCCCCTACTTTCTTAAGCCAAGCATTGAGGGACACTTCAAAAACTAGTCTTTAATTTTATCCTATGAACTCCACCACTAATTGGCACCATTTTTATCCAAATGGAAGCAATTTAAATGACCACCCTGTACAACTGGCCGAAAATGACCCTTTTCTTCAGATTTTTGCTGTTTTTAGCCTATAACTCTGAAACTTTAGGCTGTACATATTACAAAACTATACCTTTCTGAATCCTTATGATTAGACACATAAATGGTGTGCTTTTCAACATGATTGGATCAATTTAAAAAAATTTGACCCCTGTACAACACTTTGTTTGGCCCCCCTCTCCTTAAGCACCACTTGCGGCACTTAAGAATTCACGTTTTAGAGTTCCGTCAGTCTGTCAGCATATTTACTCCAATCAAACCTTTTGTAATTGAGAGTGTTTACAAATGTTGTGCTAGCTCCGGGTTAGTAAGGTTTCATACTTACATACATCAGTAAGAACTATGTGCAATTTGCTCTTCAATGTGTCCCCTTCTCCAATAGTCATTACACTATATTCTGCCTCCTATCTCATTTTTTTCTTTGGATTTAATGATGAAATTCAGTACGACATTGTTATCCTCTCACTACTATAACCCCTCCATTTTTTAGATTTTTTTGATGCAGCGACACGAAACTTGCTCTACACTTCACAAAACTGTGTTTCATTACATGCAAAAAGAAATCATGATTTTGTTTATTGAATTGATACTTAACTTGTGTGAATGCGTGATGCTTGATCTGCTGTTTCGTGTGCTGGCATGCTTATTCATTTTAAGTGTCCAATATATCTTATCTCTCGCTTACTTGTTTGTATATATTTAGGAAATCATAGTCTGTTCATATTGTTGTTAAACAATCAGGGACACAAACCATTCATCTTTGCGCGCGATTGCTACCAGTCGGTCCATAAGCGGTGCGCTTTAAATTCTTCTGATAATGCACCAATTGTTCAGTCGCTGATATTGGATTGTAACATATTGGAATGGATCACTTCTACCCATTTAACCACATAATTGATGAAGATGAATTTAAACATGAATAAATCAATTTTAACAATAATCATAAAATTTTTTTGATGATTTACTTAAAAAATTAATCCATTGAACCTAAAACGATACTGACGATAAAAAATCTAACTATGAACAAATATTACGATTGTAATAATATTAACGTAAATTGTAATTACCCCATTGTAAGTGATACTTCAATGACTAACTAAAACATTCTGAAATAGTTCAACCTAGCTGATTCACTTCAATTCACGCAGCCTAAATAAAAAAAATATTGATAGTATAACAGACTTCTAAAAACACTAATCAAAATTTCCCTTTAGCTGGTAGTGAAACTTGGCTAAAATGATGAAAAAATCCCTACCTTCTTAAATAGCATGATGGTTTACTCTAGTGCTCCTTGCCCACCGAACATTTTAACAAGAGGAGGCGGGGTCGCGTATATATTTCCAATGATCTGAATTTCAAGTTGTCATGATTTAAAACCTTAATTAATAGCGGATGAATATGAATCCATCTTTGTTGAGATCGTAAGCCAACCCCAAAATACCGTCGTTGGCGTCATTTACAGGCCCCCGATAGATGCCCTATCAAAACCATTCACACTAATTTATCCACCACAATCAACATGATAATCGTCAAAAACTTACCCAAGCTTCATTTGTGGATGATATTTTAGAAATCAAGTTGTAAACCCCATCAACTCACTCTGATTCAAATGAATTTCTTAAAACTATGTACTCCGCATCTTTTTATCCACTTAATGAACAAAAACCTACTCGCGTCACAAACTCGGAAATCTTCCCTCATTGACAATGCATTTAACTAATGTCCTAAATCAAATATTACACCATGTATTCTATTACAATGACATAACTGACTATTTCCCAGTTATTTCACATTAGAATAACAAACAGACAATAAAAATAGTTCAGTGAATTTCTAAAAAATAAATATATTTTTTTTAATAAAATTTGATAAACCTTATGGATCAATCACTTTTCATTAAAACTGATTTAAGTCAAACTAATTGGGACGATGTGTTTAGATATTACTTCTGCTGATTAAATAGTATAACATGTTATAAATAAATTTCACTCTCCTTTCGATAAGCATTGTTCCCTAAAATTTAAAAAGAATATAAACAAACGAAATTAAATGAAAGCAAAACATCGGATTACGCGGGGGAAATAATTAAATCAATTAAAACTAGAAACAACATATAAAATTTATAAAGCATCCCACTGAATAAACAAAAATAAACTAATTAAATTTAGAAATAAATTAACTGCTTAATCAAGTCTTCTCGAAAAAATATACTTCAAATAAATTTAAACATCTACAATACAGCATAAAAGCCCACAGGCAAAACAATCAACAATGTCATCGGCAAAAAACTCCAGACCTAAGGCTCCTTCCTATTTTGATGGGCTCTGTCAAGGATTTCGACCCAGAAAAACTAATCTCTCCAAACAAGTTCAAACTCATTTTTCTAAAATGTTGGCCTGAAACACTTGCCTGTAAGATCCAGTCCTCTTCTCTATTTCTGATTTTCTTGATGATCTCATTCCACACTCCAGCTTCTTCAAATCCATAGATGAAAAGGAGGTCATGAAGTCGTAAGAAAATTCAAGGATGGCAAAAGCGGCCAGGCTCTGATGCATGTTAGCCCTGATCGTTTAAGGCGTGTTCTTTCTTTCATCTCACAAACCCTTACCTAACTTTTTACCTTTCCTTATCGACTGGTATCTTCCCCTCAGCTATCAAGGTTGCGAAAGTCACATTCCCGTCTTCAAAAAGGATGCTCCCCATGTCTTCTCCAATTTACCGCCCTATATCTTTCTTCCATGTTTTTCAAAATTCCTTGAGCGCCTCCTTATCTATAACAGAATTGATAATTTTCTCACCCGCTTCAACATTCTTATGAACAACAATACGGCTTTCGCAAACAACACTCAACGACCTGCTCTTCTGGATATCTAGAATAAACATCTCTTCTTCCCTTGTCTCAAACTATTCACAATATGGTTATCTTCCTAGATTTATCAAAAGCCTTCGACACGATTGATCATGATATTCTACTGCCAAACTCCACCCACTATGGTATTCGTGGTCTTCCCTTAGATCTTCTCTCTAGTTATAATCAAGAGATTCCAATTACTTCTGTTGGTTCACACTCTTCTGACCTTCTCCCAGTTCCTGTGGTGTACTCAAGGTCTATTACTGGGGTCCCTTGCTTTTCTTCCTCTATGTCAATGATATTCCTTCTTATTCCAAACACTTCCTTTGTATATTTGGCGATGGGGGGGGGGGGGGGGGGGGACACCAAAATATTTCTATCACACAAAAACCTTAACACCTCTCAAAACATTATTTAAACAAGAGTTAATAAATGTATCACACTGGTTTAATGAAAGCCAACAAACTTTCGCTTAATGGATCAAAACTAACTATAATTCACTTCACCAAGAAAAACAAAAGACACCCACCAACAAAATCATGATTGACAATACACCCATTCACCCCGTAGACATACACAATTTCTGGTGTAATAATGACCAAAATCTTTCTGGAAAATTCTATCTCAAAAACTACAAAACCAAATTTCTAGAAACATCGGATTCTTAGAAAACTCTGCAACCCACTTCCCAAACATATTTATTCTCTTATGACAACACACTAATACTACACGACATATCTACAGAACAGCTTGGGCAAATACCGACCTAACATAGATAATAAAATGTCCATGGACTTCTCCTAATTCGAATAAATTGGACAATATATTCAAACTTCAAAAAAAAGAGCCATACGTCTCTTAACCCTAACCCGGACCGGGTCGTTTTGACGGCCGACGGCCCAAACGCAAAACGAAGGGCAAATCATTTTATTTTTACGGCCCAGATGCAACGAAAGCCAAAGTTTGCGTTTCATTCATCTCGGCCGTTTTTCCGGCACAGGAATAAGTAGCGTTAAGTCAATAACGGCAAGATGACAAACGAAAAAAAAACATTGCGTCATTTTTTCCCGGAAAGACGGCCCCCAAGATGCAACGAAAAACAGAGCGGTCATTTTCCGGAAGACGGCCCAGATGCAACGAAAAAACATTGCACCATGCCGGAAAGACGTCCAGATGCAACGAGAAACATTCGAGTGGCTGAATGCCCAAATAAAAAACAGGGATAATAAAATAAATAAATAAATAATATAAATAATGGAGGCGTACTGCACAACGATCTGCATGGAAATTTTGTAGCTTATAGTTGCCAGTAATGAGTGGCGCTCTTACGCTACATCATAGCTTGTGCGTTGGCGCTATTATGCTCCGTCATGCTCCGGTTTACATCATGCATACAGTTTAGCAAATTAAAAAAAAGCTTACGAAAATGGTGGCGCTATCACACATCGAGAAAATCGACAATTGTCTATGGGCATTTGTACAAGGTGTCACCCGCCTGATGAAAAGGCATTGCGCCTTCTGCGGGCAAACCGTCCGAAATGCATAAGTTGAAAAGCATCGCATCATTTCCCGGAATGACGCCCCAGATGCATACGAGGAACATCGCGTCCTTTTCTGTAAAGACGTCCAAAATGCAACGAGGAACATCGCATCATTTTACGTAAAGACGGCCCAAGTTGCAACGAGGAACATAGCGTCATTTTACGGTAAGACGTCCCCCAGATGCCATGGGGGCCAATGAGAGGTATTTGCGGGGACCCAAAATAGTTGTTGACGGCCGAGATGCAACGAAAAACATTTTCCGACCAGGTACCACGTTCGTGGTATGCATTGCCTCTCGGCGTGTTAGGGTTAATAACACTGAATACACATCTCATACTAAACCAATTGTTCCACAATCAAAAACTCTTAACATTTATGATTTTTAAATAAACTACAAACAGCGATTTTCATGTTCGTACAACTCAACACCCTACCAAACTCATTTCTAAACTATTTTCCAAACATAGCTGATATACACACATATAACACAGAAATGCATTTAACAAATAACATCAACAACCAAAACCCTCATCAAACCTAATTAAGTACCAGTAAAAGTATATTGGTCCCAAAAATAGGACACACACTTAGAACAGTATCAAAAACTCTGAAAAACCATTAATTGCTTTTAATTAATTTAATGTGTTTTTGTGTTTTATTAATATTTAAATGAACTTTTTGATTATCAGTCATGAAACAGGTCGGTCAGTATTTTTTCCCCTCAATTTCTATAGTGACCCACTCACAATTGCAATCCCTTTTTTATCCTTCTTTTATCGTTCTTTACTGGTTCGCCACGTTCCCCATGTTTCTTTTGCCCCTGATCTTGTTTTGTTAAAACAATAATTGTCAATGTCCTCTTGTATGAGTCCTGTTTGTCTTGGTCTTGTCTGTCATTGTCCAGTCGTTAAAGTATAAATCCTAACAGTGTATTATTTTAGGTGGGGTCCGCTCAAAGTCCATCAGAACTTATTATGAGCCTTATCCGCATTTGATTATCCTGCCATTCCACATTTGGTATTATTTTTCCCTCTTAAATATGTTCCAATATGTAGTCCCATCATAACTGTTAATAATTGTATCATTATGTAATGTATGGCTGAATGATAATGCTAATTAAAACTAATTGAATTTTGAATTTGAAAAAACCTTAAACTAATATTAGCAAAAAAGAAAATGTCAGGGATTGTACTGACACTACACCCTGGAACTATGTAGCCTAGCCTACCCTACCCTACCCATAAGGGTTATTGGTGATTATTTGGTTTATTTTTTTTGGGGAGCATGAATGAAAAACCCTTGGGGTGCAACCCCATTTAGGTTAGACTACAAGCGTCGACACAGGACTATACATGTTCAAACTTGTTTTGTACCATGCAAACAAGTTTCCTTTAACCTCTTTTCAAATTTGGTGAAAATCAAGTTTGGAATTTACACCTGACAAGGTGTATAAATAGCATAATCTCTTACCTATGGCTGGGGGTTGTTTTTGTGCAACAAATTCAAATGCAGTTCCACCAGTTCAGGAAGGAAATCAGTTTGGATTTATCTCTGTCCAGGGGCCAATGGCTTGACAAGCAATGGACGTAGCAAACTCCACCAGATTGTGGAATTTAGTGGGTTATAGTTAAACCCATTGCATATCGCAGATGACATTGTGAAAAGCAGTTGGGAAAAAGTTCAACCAAACTCTTAATCAATTACTAGGCTTTGGACTTTAAAACATGTTTGTGATTGGGAAGAAAAAACCCATGGAAGCTCAGGGGAAAAACAATATACTTCGCTGTACATACGACAAAAATTGGGTTGACTACACTAGCATGGTAGCAGGGGACACTAGCATGGAAAATTCATTCAAAACAACATTGCCTATTTTCAATAGGAACTAGTCATCTTCTCTCACAAAAGGCCTCACAAACCACCCAAAATTTTGATGCTATGAAACATCCAAAACAGCAAATAACGTCAAGCATGCCGCAGTTCTGTACGGATTCATCATTTCTCTCAAATAACACAGGGTTCCACACACACAAACTCTTCAAGGAACCCTATTGTTAGTGCAATACTTAACCGGGATGCTTATATGCTCTAGAATTGAGTTCCAAGTCTTCGGGCAATTTTTTTCCCCCAATGTTTTGCTCACTTTTATCCATGCCTCTATCGTGAATCTTAAAGCACCGGTCACATTTGAATCACATTTACTATGGGCAAAGGCCGGGCAAAAATGGCTGGTGTATGCCTTCTTGAATCTTCTAATGAGCGAAATTCCCTCCAGCATTCAAAATAGGCCTATGTGTGTGCTGTTTTCATGAGTGCCAGACTGAATTGAACTAGGATGGGGCAGGTAATGAAGGAGTGCTTGATCACGGGCTTGCAAATAAACAGCACACATCTGGTGGTTTTTATTTTATTTGTTTGACTTGTTGTTTGTTTCACGACTGTCCCTGCTGTTGTGGTTTTATTTGCCTGATTAAAAAACAACAACAATTAAGCTATGTAAATGCAATTTCGCTTCATGGCTCCCAAATTATCTTTGAAGGATGACCTCAGAATTTAATTCTTTTGCTGTGCTTAATACATAAAGAACTGAGCTTTGAAAAAAAGCCGATCCTGAGTCTTGATAAAAAATTTCAACCTTAAATTTAAAGGTGGGTGACTCGAACATGGGCTAATTATTCTTCTGTTGTGTTTTTTTTTTTACATGGAAGCAGATCAACAAAAACATATGAATTTTAAGAATTTTTAACTTGGCTAGTAGAAGCAAAAATGTGTTGACTAAATTATCCCATAGAAGTGTGTGGTGTTGTGTAACACAAGATTTTTTGTTTTTTATTACAGAGGAGTAGTACCCATTCCTGAAATCCAAAATTGAACCGACAGGAAGGGCAAATTGTAGCGTAGCATCCGGTGAAGCTCCGGGGAACGTACCTTTTCTTACGCACGACATTTTGGGGTTACAAAGGACCCCTTCCCCAAAAAGAAAGGGTACTTTTAAAACTTGTGTTTTTGATGCAGTTATACCTTTGTCATTAACACTTTGATCTCAGGAAATTGAAATGATTTAGTTTTTTTTTTACATATAAAAAGTAAAATTTTTTTTTTTTTTTTTTTTTTAAATTAAATTATGGAAAAGTTACCTCTCTGTGTGTTTGTTAATGTGGTCAGCCACATTTGGAGGCATTTTTGTTCAGACATCAAAAGCCAGATTTTCTAGGACTTACAATTTCAATGGGGTGGGGGTAATGAAAAAAAAATATGGGGGTGGTGGGGTTAATGAAAAAAATGGACTTTCTTCATGATACCAAAATCTCAAGATGATGGAAGGTAAAAGTGGGCGGACAAGATTGTCGATCAGTAAACACCTTTTTTTGTGGGAGTTAAGGGCAGGGGAACCGTGAGTTTCCGAGTATCTACGTTTGGTTTGTACTTTGGCAAAGATTTGATTATTGATGTAAAAGTATACGTTCTAGAAAGAAAATTGGACGATGAACCGCTGATGGCATCAGATTAATGTAAAAATTCCGTATTTGGAGAAAAATACTACAAAAAATCACGATTTTGCCCCAAAATTTTCAGACAGCATAACAAAAAACAATTTGAATTTTCATGATTTCTTATGTTATTTTTTAGAAACAGACAAATTTGTCTAGGGAAGGTTTTTTCATTTTTTTAAAATAGATGTGCTTACTTTCGAAATGGAAATATAAGGAAAAATGTCAAAAAAGTGTGATTTTTACTTTCTTTTCCAAAAATTTGAGTATATATTGGAGAATATCTTGTTAGGAAATCGAAAAATGAAAAATGAGAACAAAACCGTCCCTGGAGAGGACCAATTGCTATCGTAGGAAAGTTAAACCTTACCTTTTACCTTCGGTATTTTTGGGAGTTATCTTGTCTGAAAAATTTGCCAAATTTGCGAAAATTGAACATGAGGAAATTCCATTGTTGTTTTAGGAAAAAGGTGACTTTTCACGCCAATTCCATTTTCAAGCTGTCTCTTTCTCAAATTTTTTTTACCTTTATCTTTGAACTTCAAAATTGAGTATGTGCAAGACAGTGATCAAAATAACATCTTTATGCACTATGAATCAAACATATTGTCTCTAACTCCAGAAATTAAAGAAATTGAAAATTTCATCTTGTCTAAAATTAGCGCTTTGTTCACACATTTTCAATATTATTTCGTTTTTCCAAGGATGCGGGGCTCGGCCAAAAATTACATTAAAACATGCGCACGCTACATTACGCAGCAAAAATTCCACCACGCGACGCGATGGGGGCCTTGCCGCCTGACGGCGTGAATGATGTGCTTAAATTTCACCGCCGTTAGGACAAAGCGGTTTTTATGGACTTTAACTGGTCAAATAGCTGTTTTTAAATCGGCAAAAAATACAGATCAAGATTGTCTGTAGTGGATAACCTTTGTGGTAACTATAGAACACAGTTTGATGTTTTTAAAATGGGTGGCAAAAATCAGAAATTCGTGTAAAAAACAAAACACAGGGTTGACACTACCCTTAAGAAAACCAAGCCAAAGGGAAGTACAATACGGCAAAACTCAAAGCAAGAGTATTTTGCCAAAAAAGGGCAGTTCATATTACATCCTCTACGCTCCCCACTTCAATCATCAAAATTTAATTTTTGGTATCGGAAGAAGAATTACCCCAGTGAAATTTTTAAAGCCTGGCAAGTGTTTCCTTGATGTTATGAACAAAATATCCCCAAATGTGTCAAAACCACATCACTAGCTCACATTACAAGTCAACTGTGATGTAGTTCATGTTTCTTTCTCGTAAACAATTTAAGTCAAAAACGTGTAAAAGATGGTGTTTGGTCATATGCTTCATATGTGAGAGAGAGACAACGACATACCCAGACCTGGCTTTGAGGGGACCCCGGGGCGGAAGGACCTCTAATAGCGAAAAATAGGCTTGATCTTGATGTTTGGCAAATTGGCATGAACCTCCAGGGGCGCACCACAAAAGCATCCCCAAAATACTGGAGTGAGGGTCCCTACAATGACACCGGCAATTTGAAAAAGGTAGCACCAAACTCTAACACGGATGATAATACATGCACACGACAAACATGCAGAATTGGGAGCAAGTGAAGGCACCCAAATGAATTTGGTACGCCAGGCAGGTGGCTTTAACTTTGTTAGTGCTCATCCAAAGTTTGTCCACCCAAGAGACTCAGAATGCAACATTACAAAATCCAGAATGGAGGTGGTCATGCCGAATTTTAAATCCGCAAGTGGCCCTACAGGTAAATCAACATTTTAACCATTTGCATTTCCCCTGATTCTATGAAATTTCTCCTTTAAAAAGTTCCACGTTCCTGCTCTTCCTTATGAAAACTTCACGTTCTTGCCCTCTTGCTCACCAAAAAATTTTCATAAATTCCTCCCTCATACATCTAGTCTTCAACAACCTCACCCATGAGCACAACAATGTTCAAATACATTGCACAGGAACTAGAATAAGGGACAAAATGTTTAACTAACTTCCAAACCCATCCTGCCCCTCTCGGTGAACCTCATACACATATCTTAATGGCAACATAAGGCAACACTTAAATTTGCTTACCCCTTTCATTTTCAATGTGATTATTCTTTCCCCCATCAGACCCTTCCTGGCTCTACCTGTAACAATTATCGCGACGTATGATCCCGAGCTGTATGCACAGCAGCTTGACATAGCTTGCAGAGGAGACTCTTGTTATTTCAGATATGGATCTGTGTCTAGGAATAACATTTACAATCACTAATACAAAGACTTCTTTGGTGAATAAGGTACACTAACTGATTCAATATAACACTTTGTTGTCACCCAAAAAATGATTTGGTTTTAATTAACGCTAATTAAATGCTCTAATTCTCAGTTTTGACGTGTGATATCCAGGAGTTATGGCTACACATAAAAGGAGAGGAATTTTACTTTGAAAACCCGAAAAGCAAGATTTCCAATCTGAGTGAACATCGGTGGATAAATCATGTAAATTTATTGATGTGATATCAAAAGTCAACTTTGAAGATAAAAAAGATAAAGCAAAGGTTCAGTCTGGGTCGGGGGTGGGGTGGGGTACTCTTATGTTTTTTTTGAGTAAAATAATCAATTGTACAGAACTTCTTAAAGGTGCAAAAGGGAGATTGAGTCATCCATAATTCTGTGAGATTTAGTGATTTCATATACACTAACACTCATAGAGTCCGACCTTTTATTGGCTACAGAAATAATTAACATGAAAACAAAAGTTTGCTTTGTATAAACTTATATTTGTATTTGCTCCTATAGGAAATTAGAATTTCACAAGTTTTGTACCAAAGAAACAGTTCCCGCTTAATCATTTCAGATGGATATTTTTGATAGAGAGTTTACACCAGTGCAAAAAGCAGAAATTTTCATTATTTTTAGGGACACCGTAATTTAAATCTCTCTTTGCACCTTTAAGATTTGAAGCATTTTGATGTTGGACTAAAAACTCCAAAACTTTAAATCATCAGTTTTTTGAAAACCCCCCCAAAACAAAAAATACAAATTCGCGTCCGTGAATGGGTTGTATCAAAGAAAGGTGTGTTACTTTTCAGAAATCTTGCTTGTCCTTGAGTTTGAAAAACTTGAATTCAATTTTACATGATTGATACAAAACACACCATGTTTAGTCTTGCTTAAGAGTGCCCTGAGTATTGGGAGCAGCCCCTATCACATTCACAACGCTTTTAGATGACTTGAAAACATTTGACACTATGTTTTACTTTTCAATTTCCAGTGGAGTTGTCTACCATTAAGTAAAGCTATGACTTCCTTTAAGTCTAGTCCAAATTGAATGTGGCCCGCCCTCAAGTTCTGGTCAATGACATCACATATGTTGCATTGCAAGCAGTGTAAATCATGATATGGCAAGCATCTTTAAGAAGGGATGAGTTGAAATAAAATGAAAAACCCCGGAGGAAATATGAGTGCTAATATATATATTGTTGTCACCCACAAAATTAAAGAAAAAATCATAACACACACTATAGGTTTACTTTTCTGGGGCACTTAATACGATACGGACAGCTTGGCATGTACACTGTTCTTTATGGTAGGTAATAACCCAGGAGGTTGATTGGCCACTGGCCCGCTGGCTAGTGCTGGTAACATATTGGTTGACCAAAGGCATTTTCTAGCTGGCAAGCTAGACTGTTGAGCTAGGCAATATTTTATGTCTGTATTAATGATCTCCATAAGGGCAGGTGGGATGACACCTAATCTAGTCCTAGTTTTGACCTATTTTTGCTCTAAAACTATGCCTGAATTGCCCAAAGTATCAGTAGTACAACCACTGTAATAAGTGGATTTTTTGCACAAGTTTTATTTTTGCAAACAAGTCCTTGGGGTAAAGAGTTGCGTGATTATTGCCTCCTCACAAGTTGGAGGCTATATTGCGGCCTAGTTCAGTGGCACAAAAAAGATCACAAATTGTTAACCTTTTGGTTGGCGAACACAAGATACCTCATGCATGGAGAGGGGAAAATGATCCAATGATCCATATGTATCTTCTTGATACTGTAGGTGACAAAAATACACATGGAAATAACCATTTATACAATGTCCAATATTCCTGGAAATGATTTGAAATAGTAAAGGATAATGAACTCTCTATCATTAATCTTGCCAATATTTTTTACCACAAGGGTAGTGAAGTGTTGCCATCGCCGTCCCTCCCACTATTGTATTAACGAAGTTACAAGATATTATTTTGAAAACAGCTCAACAAAAGAGTCTGTCTGATTAGAAAGAAAAAGGTGTCATAAATAGCCATATTATTAGTTATTCAACAACATCTCCTTGTACAAGAGCTTACCATTATTGATTCATTATCAACCCACAGTTGATATGCAAATTAACGCATCACACATGGCACAGTGTTCACGGAATAGCGTTTACGCGCTACGCTTAAGTCGACGGATTGTCGTCACGCGTCATGTTTGGTACTCTTGAGTATGCACAAGGGCACCGGGTGCAGACTGCAAAGCAACAAACATGAAAAAACTATCGTTTTGCTTTAGGTTTTGCTTAAATAAATTGTGAGAAAAGATTTCTTTCAAAATGGGAACATTACTTATGATTGTGAGAATAATTATGTTACTCTATACACAATATAAGAGACACTGGCACATTTGAAAAATTGTGCACCCTCTAGATTTTTCAAAATTGATATTTTTGCATGGTTATAAAGCTTTTATTTACATTAGCCCTCACCTGAAATTATTAAGCCCAAATCAGCCCGCTAATCCGCTAATGGGTAAACACAAGAAAAACACCAGAGTTGATTCTCACGGCATGCACCTTGAGTTGTTTAACCGGTCTGTGACCTTGTGGTTTTAATATCAATGAGCACAAGTCTATGATATTCATGTAATAGACAAATTTGTTGATAAAAGTTACGGCAAACTTAAAAGTTAGCAAACAAATTACCTAAATGTCTTTAGCCTTCTATTAATGTCCCTGCTTTTGGGGATGTTATTTTTATGTGTAAAATCTTCCAATGGCCTAGATTATCATTTGCAAGCAAACCATGAAGAAATTTCATATTTTCTGAAAATGTGCCAGTGCTGCTTTATTAAAGAAGTTTTCATAAAGATTTTTGTTGTTGAAAGGGATTCAAACATGTTATAAAGTGGTTCATCACAAATCAACAATTCTGCATCCGCATATTTTTATCCCGCTTGGGCAGCGAAAGCTGCCCTCACGGGATAAAAATATGCAGATACATGGATGTAACGTTTTTGATTTGTGATGAACCACTCTGTAACATGTTTGAATCCCTAATTCACACATTATTAACAAACTAAATGACCAGTGACATGTTCCTGTGAAATACTTGCATTACGCAGGCTCTTGGCTGTTGATTTTTTTCCCATGATGCATGGGGAAACATTGCCTCTCCAGTTGGCGGTGCACCATATTGTGAATTTTGAGAGGAAATTGTATCTTAAAATGAGGTTGTGTAATTGCAATACATTGCCACAAAAAGCCTTAAGGAGATGTTGCAAAGATCCCGACAGGCTATATTGTTGTTAACTTCATAGGTATCTAAGTTCTGACATAGGGAGATGATAGAGTAAAGTACAGTACAGATCAATGCATCGTGGGATTGTTTAAACCACCTTACAATACGATTGCAGTGTTTGACTTCCTCAAAGTATTTCCTACAAGAAAATTCCAGGATAGCTTTTTGAGTACGGTAATTTTGGGAGGCTACAGTCTCAAGTGAGCAAATCCCAAATTCCTGTTCCAATTTTCAAAACATAATGTAGATGAGTTGTCAATTTTTGTTTAAAGTGATGGCAAATTTTTGAAACCAACTCAGTCTCTAAATCACCCTATTTTTCAGCAGTTGGATTTACGTTTGCAGGCATATTTTCCCAATAGCTGTTAAACACAATGTGAATGGTGATCATCGCAGCAGACGGAGCAGGCCAGTTGTCTCCAGATATGAATATGGAGAATTTTTTAATGCAAAGTAAAGGAAAAAACAGTCTGATTCAATTCTTTAGAATGAACATCATACACAACGCTGGGTTAACACAGACTTGTTTTTTATCAGTTCCAAAGAGTCTTATGTTGACATCTGCTTCTGGTCTTGAATGTGGCGGGTTGGGCGTTTCTCTTACAACTGAATACCGGTATGGTATATACAAAAGGGATCAGCAACATACTAAAATTCTGATTTGAGTAGAGGGCACCTGGTTGGACGTCCTGGTTACCCATATCAAGGCCAATTAAATCAGCTACATTGTAGGAGGGCATTCATTTTGAATGCCCTCCAAGTTGATTTTAAATACAACCAATCCATGGTCTGGGTATATTTTCTTCAGAAGTCACCACTTTTAAAGGAAATATGTCATGATTCTGAATATTTGGAAAATTTGGTATGGATGGAAAGCTTAAGTAACGTAGATTACATATAAATCAAAATAAGTTGAAAATTGTCCACATTTGTTGAGTATTTTGCCCTTTTAATTTCCCGCCCAATAGCTTACTCGAAAACGATTCCGACAAATCCACATCGCAGGCAAATGGTGACGTCAAAGTGATGACCATCCATAATTTACGTCGTTGTGACCATCATATCGCAGTGTTGCCACTTCAATAATAATTAAACACAACGAAATGAAACAAAATATGTCATTCTGTAACTTTTTTTTCTAATTTTATTATTACTTTCATTAATCCATCAATATTACAGTGTCAGCAATAACAATTTTTTTTTTTTTTTTTTTTGCTTGGTTACGTTTGTTAGCATATTTTCCCAATCAGCTGTTAACACAACTGTTGAATTGTGACTCATCGCAGCAGACGGAGCAGGCCAGTTGTCTCCAGATATGAAAGATGAGATTTTAATGCAAAGTAAAGGAAAAAAAACAGTCTGATTCAATTCTTTAGAATGACAACTCACACAAAACGCTGGGTTAACACATACTTGTTTTTTATCATTCCAAAGAGTCTTCTGTTGACATCTGCTCTGTTTGAATGTGGCGGGTTGGCGTTCTCTTACAAACTGAATACCGGTATTAAAGAAAAGGGATCAGCAACATACTACAATTATGTATTTGAGTAAGAGGGCACCTGGTTGTATGTCCTAGTTACCCATATCAAGGCCAATTAAATCAGCTACATTGTAGGAGGGCATTCATTTTGAATGCCCTCCAAGTTGATTTAAAATACAACCAATCCATGGTCTGGGTATATTTTCTTCAGAAGTCACCACTTTTAAAACCCTAATTGTATTTTAAAAGTGGTGACCCGATCAACAACAACATCCAGCCTAGCCGCACTATTGTCCCTAGGCAGGCGAGGCCGAGCCGAAGCCGAAGGCTGAGGAGCGAGGCCGAAGGCCGAGGTCGCTTCGCGACCTCTGCTGATAGTGTAATATACAGTGACCGAGGCCGAAAGTAGTGCTACATCCAGCCAGGAACAACCTAAATGGGGGAGGGGGAAACCTCAATGTGTTATTTGGAGAATATGAATAAGGTGAAATTACTCTGCATGACCAAAAATTACCTTTTTTTAATGTGAGGTCAATGAAACTTTTTTTTCACATACAGGGGTAAAATTTAGGATGGAGGAAATTTCTTTCCTGGAAACTGGGATTTCAATGTAATTGGGGAGCAGGCCTCAGCCAAATTGGTCAGATAAGCATCACCCAGTCTACCATACATATTTTTATCCTGCTTCAGATTTTGTTTTAACTCTCTCTCTCTCTCTCTCTCTCTCTCTTCTATCCTACCGCTATGGCTACAAAGCCAGTTGTTATAGTGTTAAAGTAGGTATTGATGTTATTTTACATGTTTATAGTTGCAATTTTAATCCAACTTGACATCCCATTTCATTTCTGCAAATCGATAACCCTAACCCCATACTTTGAAGCAAGCTCTTTTTTGAAGTCCTAGTACTAGTAGTTAAGAGCTATATACTTGCACTGCCTCATCACAATATTTAACTCTCATCATAAACAGCAAATTCACTCAGCGTGAAATCGAGCGTGAAATACTCAGATTGTACCTGCATTTTACTCTTTGAAAAAAAATAATCTGAGAGTAAAGTCACTCGTCAACTCAAGTTTCAATTCCCAATTGAAACTTGTTCAACTCTTCAGATTAGAAATTTCACAATTGCGAATTTTGCTACTGTAAATATCAGTGAAATTGCTGACATACTTAAGTTTTTTAGATATCCCTATTCTTCCAGTCGCATTTTTCTAGGTACTTGTCCTAACCATAATGCCACATTAATCTAAAGGCCCTTTGAGTGATTTGCTAAATAAAAAAATAAATAAATCGCCTAAAATATGATTTTTGTATGTCTGTAACAGTGTATTTGAGGTATTCTATCACAACACAACGTGCCACACAAGTGATAAAACTAAAAGCCACATAATAAGGGAAAAATCAATATTTAGTCATTCTTTCCATACACCTTCCCTCTTGCAATCGCGTAATTGCATGCGATTCTTATCTTGAACACTAAGTTTTCTTTCTTTCTTTTTTTTTTTTTTTCTGATTATTTTTCAGTTGCAAAAAATAACTCATGACTTATCCTTCACTTAAGCTACATTTATTTCTGCAAATTTCAAATGTTTGGACTCTTTCCAGAGAATTACTGATACTGAGGTCTTCCACTTTTCATACGATGTCCGATTGGCTGAATACATTTCTCATCCAGAATTAAAAAAAAAAAACAGTGAGGGAGGCCCTTAGTATTTGTTATTTTTGGACTTTCAAGATGGCTGCTCTGTTTAGAAAAGGCTGCCTTATTGCATTATGTTTCACAAGTGAAGTGAGACATTCTTTGGAAACCCATACCTGCAGGGTATCTGTATTTCTCAAGTATTTTTAATTTTAGATTTAGTTTGAAATGGAATATATATGGCAAATGATTTTTTTTAAAAAATATTTACAAACATTTTTGTTGAATTTTGGAAAATAACAAATAACAACAACAATCAAGGCGGTGTCAAAAATTGGGAGTGGGTGGGGATGATAAACACAATTTTTCTACTTGGCCTTATTATGCATTAACTTTTGCTCCCTTTCTCAGCATCCTATATTCGTATGTCTCACTGAGCTGAATGTAGAAGAACATCATCCGCCCTATATTATTTTGCCACATGCCACATGCTACTCATTACATGTAGGCTGTTGATCTATTTGTGGCCCTCGCCCAATACTCGCGCCCAACAGCATAGGAAACTCATTTTTTCCAGGTTTTCTCAATTTCACGCAACACTGCAGGCTGGATAATAATGTTCTCAAGATTTTAATAGTCTGTAACATTGGCAGCATGGTACAGAGAGTGCAATTGAAAAACACTTCATGCACACCTACTTCAATGTCCAAAACATGTAACTACAGGTATGGGCCATATAATGACACATGACAGGGACTGGACGACTGGTCAGAGAGCAAGACCACTGTATGGATGCATGTGTTGTTGGTTTAATTAAAGCTCCATGGCCTGATAGTTAGTACTAGCCTCATTGCCCAAACCCAACATTTTTACTAGAAATGGTTAAAATTTAGGTCACTAAAAAAAGCTACTTTTTTTTTCTCCTGTGGAACCTTGGAGCTAATTTGGTTTAAATGTTATGAGACAATGCCTCATTTTGGTCAACAGATATTAATTTTACAAATCGGGGCTTTCATTTTTGAAGGACACACACATGTGATATGTAAAATCTCTTGTTGCACCTTTAAAGTAACACTGCCTCATTTTCAACAAAATATCAAATTTCTTGAATTTGCTTGAAATGGTAGACTCAGATCTAGAAAGAATAAAAAACTTGTTTACACACAAAAAATACCATATCATAGTACATGTAATGGGATAATTTTTAATCACTAAATGTGTTAAAATGAAGCATCCTGGACTTGTACTCATTAATACTACATGTACGTCCATGGTGAGAGGCCGGTCAAACAGCATGCAGGCAAGGGGAATCGACTCTGACTCCAAAGCTGGTTTGTTACACATAAAAGGCATTGCTTTTGACTTCATAAATTGATTTTGAAAAGAGTGCACATCAGGATTTACCAAACAAAATTGATGTCTGTTAAGCTTTTGCAGAGTTGATGTAACAGCATGCTTTAAAACTTTACAGATAAATCATATTTCTTTTAATCATGACCAAACTTTGGCCAGTATTTCAATTTTATGGTCAACTAGATTTTTCTGAAAACTGCCTCAAACCATTGTACATTTGAAGCAAAATCCTTAAAAATGGTTAGGCCTACCTTTTTCTACCAAACAACCCTTAGAATGGATATAGGGGTGCGACTCCTCAGCTGCACATCCCCGACTGAACCAAATCCAAGTACCTCCCCTTAATTCCCACAAAATTCCCAATTTCTGGGAGAGAGAAATCATGTACAGACCTGATTTAGAGCACGAATATGGTCAAGTTCACATGGTACAAAAAAACTTAAACACAAACAATTTTATACTTTTATCAGAGTTGATGTAACAAGATGTTTTAAAACTTTACAGATCCACCATGTTTCTTTTAATCATGAACTAAATTTGGCCAGTATTTCAATTTTATGGTTAACTCCTAGAGGGTCCGACTAGATTGGATCTCATGTAAATTGCAATGCTTATCTTCGATACAAAAATTAGCTACAGCACGAGGCAGACAGCACTTGCATGATAATATGTAAGGTTGTTTTCCACTCTTTTTTTTTTTGTCTTTTTTGCTCTTCTTCTTTTCACTTTGATGTCCTTGTGCCAAAATTTTATTACACCATTACAAAGGTGATCTGCCTTGGGCCAAGGCTAGTCATGATATGCTTGAAGTGATTTGAGAAAAGAAAATATAGGACACTTGAAAAGTACCTTTTGATGCATGTAAGAGTATTAGCATTGCACTGCTATCACTAATCCTTATTTCAAAATAACACCCACAATAAAATTTTCAAAACTGAAATACCAAAGATGCAATTTTCCAATAGCAATGAAAAGTTGTATTCATGCAGAAAAACTTTGACATCAGTTTCAACTTCAGAAGTGTATTTAAACTGACTTAGAGATTCAACTAACACTTGAAATTATAAAATACTGGACACTATATGTATTGTATGTATGCATTGACGTTTTAAAATTCTAATGCAAACGGTCGTCACAACATTTGACTTGAAATCTGCAATGACAGTTAGGGTTTTTATTATGGACAAGTGCTAATGCACATTTCGACAAGTGATCTGTAAATGTAATTATTGCTTCGATCTTGGACGTTTTTGCTTGGATAACGATGGGTGCAATGTCACCACAGTATAGAGAAATATTTGTGCTGTTGGAGACACAAGAAAAAACAAGAAACATCTCTTCATAAAACTTTACTTTTGATATAATCTTTGATCATTATCACCAAAGACATTTCACTATCTAAATCAGTGCATGTATAAAAGACTTTTTAACATTGTAAATGTTAAATAACATGATGCTACTTTACACACCTTGACTTTAATAATGTGCATAGCAATATAAAATGGCGGCATCAAACAGGTGATTTCAGTAACAAATGCTGTAAATATTATGACATGTAAATTTATTGCATGCAAAGTGTGCTTCACATATTAACCAGTTTCTGCACGTGGGTTTCAGCTTCCGAAGTTTGCTATGCCCATTAAGAAGGCACACTGCAAATTGTGACATGTCGTGAGTTACAATAGGCGCCCATTTACCAAAGACTATGTAGTTTGGGATGGGCAATAACTGTGTGATGCTCCTGATATTACCACAATATTTTTTTCCATATCACATTTCTATATGAAGCAAGATTAACATTCCACAATATTAAATGAGATACAATGTGATTGGGGGGTTGGGTGTTTATTGGAATAGTTCACCATCCGTCAATGTATTTTGGCAAAAATCCTCAGGTTCTATGGAAATGAATTATTCCCCATATGGAATGCGTCTTTCAAGTTCTTGATGAGTACTTACCTTTGTCCTCTGAGGTCAAGACTTGTCTCAGACAACATTCAGGGGTATGGGGCTACATGATAACCCTATCACAACCAAACTCACTGTTGAGGCCTAGAAAATGCACTAATCCCAAAAGATGCATTTGATGTCACGTACAAACACACATATGGGCAGAAATCACTGCTGGGCCAGTGACCTCATTGCCTTTCCATCCCCGCTCATGGGACTGGTGCGCTGGGTTTGAATCCTGCCCAGCAAGATGTGCAATCGTCTTAAGCTTCTGCCTACCCCTTCCCTTCCCTCTTCAGGAGGAAACAAAACAGTGTTAGGGTTACGGATCCAATCTACTAGTATAGACAGTACAAGTGACCATCACTTTTGGAGGATACCAGCAGAACTGGCATACATCAGAATATGAGCCTGGGCTTTTCAAACTACTTCAAATGAGAAATGCACAATCATAAATTATTCAGTATAACAAACCAAAGATACAAAAAAAAAAAACAGTCACTATCATGAAAACATCCATCACCAAACTTAATGCACGTTCTTGTCCAATCGTCTTTAATCTTTGCCTTTTTAATTTGGAAATTGCTGTACCAATTTTTTCCAAGGCTCCGCTACGCTCGCGGTAGACCAAGAGAAGATTTAGTAGCTTAGCTTCCCACGATGCAGTGCTTCCAATGGGGTTTTTTTGTACAGGTATCTGGATGTGAATCGTTAGAGAAGAACATGGCTAAGTAACAGTACTGATCACATTTGCATTTAAGAACCTACCTTAAACTTCGTACAAAAATCTTCCCTGGATGCAATGCATTGTTGGAAGCTACTGTATCTTTCTCTGGTAGACCCATATCTTTTTCCAGTCGAAGGGGGAGGAAGGGAGGTCATACTTCCTCCTTCCCTTTTTCTTCCCCTCCTTCCCTTTTCTTCTTCTCTCCTTTCCTCTTTTCCCTTGCTCTTTCCCCTTTCCTTTTTTCCGAACCCCCCCACTTGGTTACACCACTGGACCTTTGGGGGTCAAGGTGGCTTAGAGAACATTTGGTTACAATGTAGTAGTAAATATCTCCTTGAATTTAACCCTGGAGACCAGAATTAAAATGTAACTGAATTTCCTAGTAGGTAAACGGCCTCCCCAAGAGTGTAACAGTTTGTTATGAATACGGATGCCATCAGGAATTTTATATTTTAAGTATTTTTACTCATTGCTTATTAGAAGTTGGTTTAATACCATTATGAATCTGTGGAAAATGTTACAACTCTGTTTTATGGTTCATGTTAGAATAAAAGTTTTTAATTGCCTTTTAAGAAATCTAAATAACTTATTTTGTCAATATTGAGACAATTATGCTACAACACAATACATGTAGCATCCTTTTATCAGGACCACCGGCCGCAGCTTGTTCCGGTGCTCTACTCCTGACCAGGATTCATAGACAGAGTTTGAACAGGCTAATGTGCTATTTGAGACTTCTGAACAAGCATTTATCCTATCAATAGTCGTGTCCACACAGAAGCGAAACTCCAGAGTTTTTTTCAACTCTGGAGTGTCGATCAGTTTTTGACCATGTGACACCTTCGGGGTTTTACACTATGGGAGTCGTTTCGAGGGTCTAGCGGGGTTTTATCCCCCTAAAAAACTTGGGGGTGAGCTCAAACTCTGATAACACTCCGGAGTGTTTTTGAGTGTCGTGCCGTGGTGGACAGTGTTAACGATATGGTATCTGATACCCCCCCTGGTATAATAAAGAGCACCCTCCTTTGAGTCTCCATGATGCCTGTTGATAAATAAATACTACTCTATACCAGGTAAGTACAGCTATAGAAACGTGGTTTATTCTCTATTCTGGCATCATGGAGACTCAAAGAGGACGCTCTTGTATACCAGGGGTATCAGATCCCATCGTAACAGCCATCCTTCCCCGGACAGCTCAGGAGATTAGTGGTGGTTGAGCCGGAGGTACCTTGCAGGTCATCTTGGTTGACAAATTCCACAATGTGTTTGAATATCAGCGCGGGGTGAAAGTCCACGGCTTCCGGTATGTTTGACTCCGGTCTACACTCCAATGAAAAGTCAAAGAACATAGCTATTATATGGCAAGACACATCCCCTAGTTTGGAGTTTGATTTACGATCAAGGTCAGTTTAAGTTAGTTTGGATCATCGGCTACAGCTTCTTGCCCAGATCTTGTTTAAATTCTCTGAATGTTGGTATGGTGAAAGAAACATATGTGCCAACTTTTAATTTTTCCAAAAAGGCATTTTGGAAATAGTCACATAATGCATTTTTCCCAAATTCCATAGCTTGTACTGGCGATTTTTGGCAGTATAGAAAATGGACCAAAATGGGGCATTTTGGAAAACTAACATTTTATTTCATTCTTTTCTCAGTAATTGATGAGTTATAAGATTAGTGGCTTGTTTTTATGGTTAGAGAAATATCAAATATCCATAGAATTTTTAATTTTTCTGGTGTCATCAAAACAAAGAACATGTGGTCGCAAAACACCTTTTTTGGCTGATTATTTCTAGAAATACTGAAGTTTCCACTTTTCAGCATTTTTCCTAGAAGGAACTGCAACTCCCTTGTGATGATAAGTTGTCATCTGAAGGAATCAAATTTAGCAAATTCTCACGTTAGATTTTGCAGATTGAGTGTGTCTATTTGAAATACAGTGTTTTTAATTTTCCCTAATTATTTTTCCCTAAATAATTTTTTCCTAAAAAATTAAACCTTGATGTTTAAAACCAACGTGAAATTTAGGTATTTTGTTTTATACACATATCCTGAGTTTCAGTTTAAAAGCACCTTCCATTTAGCTGGGAAAATTATTTATTGAAAAAATGGGGGAATTTTTTAAAATAAATAAAAACACTAAAACAATCGCACTGTTTTTTGAAACTGCAAAAATCGTGGAGGAGAGTTCAATCCTTACATAGACCCCCCCAAGTTTGAACTACATTGATTTAGGGGATTTGATTTATGGTCATTTTTTCTATAAGACGATTTTATCCGATGATCCTACCCTTAAAGGCTGGTATCATTTTGTATAAAGGTAAACAAAAGACGATTTTCCAAGAAAAAGGGTAATTTTTGAGATCATGTCTAACTTGGCTTAGGTTTTTATTTTTTTTGTAAATTTTGTAATTCCCAACAGAGTACATGTGTTATGTATGTGTGCAAAAATGTAGGGAGCCTTGTTATTTAAGTAAAACTTTTCCGGGTTGCCTTTGTGGAAAAAAGGGTCATGCCTGTGTATAGGCCCACTATGATTGCATACCAAGTGTTGCCCCTTGGGTTCTATACTGAGTGGAATAAGATTGCATTTTAAATTCTAACATCAATAATTTAACCCTTGCTCGGTGTAAACATAGAGCCGTATTGATCCCCCACCTATTTAAAATTCACAAAATCCATAACCATATGTAATAGTCCCGATCATTCAACCTGACAATTGAGACATATCTCAAGATGCCTCTTTGTCCAATCGTTTTTACAAACTTGGTCTGAACTGCATCATCAACTGATACAATGCAATTCTACAGCATAACATGCAGGTTTGCAATCTCGTTTTAAAGCCAGTTACGGCAGAGGCTGTTGAAATATGTCATCATTCATACTTAAATATGACAATTTAAAAAAACAAAAAGTTAAAAATCATTACACACATGTAGTGACGCAATATGAAAGCATCAGGGCTGCCGAAGGATTTGATAGGCATATAGGAAGTAATACACATCAGTGAATGCTACCTCTCGGAAACTTATAGATTTACACACAGTGGCCCATGGGTAAATGCTATAGATAAAATGGTATAACATCACAGAGAGATCTAAATGCATTAAATGCTTCGGATGATAACGTTTTTTAAAATGCACGGGAGAAAGAAATATGTGGCGGAATCACACAGCGAGGTAAAGGGTCTGATAATTTCCTGCGCTGAAGATTTTTGTTAGAAATGTGGAGTAAAGTTATTAGTGGAAAATCCACATCACTGTCAATAGTAGATCTAGAATCCTTTTGGGTATATCCATAATGAAAAGGTTGGTTTACCACTAACCCGGACCGGGTCGTTTGGCCGACCGACGGCCAAATGCAACGAAGGCAATCTATTTTTATTTTTAAACAACGGCCAGATGCAACGAGAGCCAAGTTTGCGTTTCATTGCATCTCGGCCGTTTTTCCCGCGGCACGGATAAGTATGCGTACAGTCAATACGGCTCCGATGCAACGAAAAACACGCGTCATTTTCCCGGGAAACGGCCCAGATGCAACGAAAAACATCGCGTCATTTTCCCGAAAGACGTCCCAGATGCAACAAAAAACATCGCGCCATTAACCAGAAAGACGGCCCAGATGCACGAGAAACATTCGCGTGCGATTCAATAAAAACAGGGTAAATAATAAATAAATAAGGATTGCTTACTGCACACTGATCTGCAGGAAATTTGTAGCTTATAGTTCGCCAGTCCTACGTGGCTGCTATTACCTACATCATAGTCGTGCGTTTCGCTATTATGCTACGTCATGCTCCGTTTACATCATGATACGTTTATGCATAATTAAAAACATAGCTTATCGAAAATGGTTGTTGGCTATCACCTCAAATCGAAATCTCCATGGCATTTTGTACACAGGTGTCACCCGCCTGATGAAAAGCATTGCTGACATTCTGCGGCAAACCGTCCGAAATCAGTGAAAAGCATCGGCCATCATTTCTCGTGAATGACGGCCCAAAGCCAGAAGAACATCGCGTCATTTCCGTACAGACGGCCCAAATGCAACGAGGAACATCGCGTCATGTTCCCGTAAGACGGCCCAATGCACGAGAAACATCGCGTCATTTTCCGGTAAGACGGGGGGGGCCCAGAATGGCAATGAGGCCAATGAAGTCATTTGCCGCGACCAAAAATAGTTGTTGACGGCCGAGAATGCAACAGAACCATTTCCGATCCGGTACCCTTTTTTGTTGCCTCTCATTGCTTCTCGGCCGCGTTAGGTTAATGAAAACTTAATGCATATTTTATAAAACAAGTATTAAGCATGTAGTTTTAAATTTGGTAATAGATAAAAAAAATTAATTGGTTTTTCCATTATTTTTTACACAAATAGAAATTACCAGTGGTGGACTGAAATTTGTTCCTGTAATTTCAAATAAAGCAAGACATTTCAAATAAATACCCACTTACAAATCTACCAAATGAATACCTAGGCCAAAAGAGGACATTTCCTGCAATTCTTTGTGCTGTACCTACAAGTACAAGGTTCAGGCGATATCGAACACAATACATCACAATTTCATTCCATGATAAGTTTATACTTCAAGAGTTACAACCTGACCTGCTCTTTCTGGGAATCATACATATAAATCATACCCAACAAATATTCAGGTCAAGAAGAGCTGTGCTACCATCTAAGGTTCAACGAACTGGGACTGGGATTGAGATTGTAATAGCCTGGGTAATGTCTTGGCTCATCATCTTACCCCGGAATCATAGTCCAGCAGCCAGATTTCATTTACCCTGCTTTTGAGCCTGCAAGGCTTGAATTAGTATTAAAAGGTGTACTGTCCGTTTACAAACATGATCATATTCCATTTTATATGCGACGCTGTCACCAAATAAAGTTGAGTGGTCATAAATCTTAGTCACACCAATGGTCTCCTAGATATAGTAATATTATACAAATACTACATGGTTGGAGGGGAAATAGTTTCAATCTATTTTCCCCGAGGTACTGGCTACAGGCCTACACCCACCCGAAGGGTAGGGGTGGTAGGCTGTAGCCAGTACCGAGGGGAAAATAGTTGCACTATTTTCCCGACATAGAGTAGTATTTGTTTTATTACACTATAAATATTTATGAGATAATGGGCATAAGAAAATGTAACTTACCACTTTCCTGCTTGTGGATTTCTCTCCTACGGTGCCCAAACTTCCCATTCTTGTTTAAGAGAATCCAATGTCAATCAATCAGTTTCCGTGTTCACAAAAGCAACAATCACAGTTCAATGTTCGAAACGTGTGCTCTTTGAAGTAATTCCAAATAAAAACCTTAACACTGTCGAAAAAATGCAAACATTAACAGTTGAACATATTTACAGTTTTTCTTTTCTTTGTATTTTTAACTGGTGGATTTGCCACGTTGCAATTATAAAATTGAACTTGTTATTATTTGGACACTGGTAGCTGATTTGCTTAGGAGGCCCAAAAAAAAAGCCAGACTCACATCCCGTCCAACAATGCCAACAGGAGCATTTGGTGAGATCCTGTAAAAACACCAGATCCTCCTGGGAAGATGTCAACAACAATCCCCTTCAAAGTCCAGATCAAATGATGGAAGAGTGACTGGAGGAAGTGTACTGTGTTTGGGGATGGTTAAAAAAAGGCACAACCAGACTTTCACAGGAACTATCATTTTTGAAGAGCTGTTGAAGAGGATGGCTGATCCATGTCAACTGACGCTTCACTTAGGCCTACAGACGATGGCATTATGCTTGAGTTGTGGCACTCATGTTCTTCTTCTTTGCTCGTCACTATCTGGGAGTCGCTCCGAAGCTGCTTCTGACTTTATGACCGAGACGGCCATAATGTCCCGGGCTTAAAAACTGCGAGTCTCAGACATGTAATACTGTTTGCACAAGAAAGTGATGCGTGTACGGTGGGGTACGAACAATTCCTGCTTCCTTGCAGATGTCCTTGTTTATTGAAGAGTTTGTTTTTACCAACTGGCATGTTGTCATAACCAGCACCTCATCCTTATGCCACAGCTTTTGGGGCGCTGCCAGAAACATCCCGTTTGGGTGAAGAGCACAACATACTGTTTTCAAAGCTGGTTACGGGGCACCTGCCAGGATTGATTTGGGGTTTCATACATCATACCCCCATTTGTCCAGGCCTTCCATGGAGGCGACCCTTCCCCCTCCCCACGTCAGTTTTGGGTCAATTTGTCTACCTTCAACTCAACATACCTCAATCCCAATAGGGTCTGTACAAACTTTTAGCTTTCCTTTTGTCATTTGGCGCAGGTTTTCCCGACCCCTGTTGGCAAAGTAGAGCATGTATTCTTATGAAGACTTTGTTTTGCAGCCCGCGCGTTGTTGAATTGATCAAGTGCTTAGACGAAAAATCTTGGCCATTGGTCTTTCAGGGTGAATCACTTTCTTGTGTTGTACCCTCGCTTTTCCCACCTGCTTTAGCTTCACCAACATGCTCGTGTAGATCAGGCTAGAGTGCTTAAACTCTTTATCTTTGACCGATGCCAACATTTCTGGTATTTCCAAAGGCCTTTGGAGACCAATGTGTTGACTGTAAGCTTTTCCTTTCATAGAAATTCGCCATCACCGTTTACGAATCGGCGTAAAATCGCCCCAACAACTCATCAAGTCAGCACAATTTAGCGCTTCAGCTTCCGCGAGAGACTTCCTTTTCCGTTTCCTTACAGTCGTCTGAAACGAGTTCACTGCTTCCGGACGACAAATCGCGTGTTTTGTTGCATCTCTTTATTTTGTATTAACGCAGCATTTCGTCGTCTGTCAAGACGCTGACCGACTCTGGCGGCGGCCCTTTTTGTTGTTGTTGTTTAACCGGAGCAAGTTCCTTCTTTCTTGTAGAACCGTAATAACTAAATGCGTGACATGGATAACGTTTGCCTCTGGGTTACGGTACGGATGATGTAGGGAAAGTAGTTAAAAAAATACCGCACGGGGAAATAGCTCAAATTCACAGATAGCTCAATTTATCATCACTTGTCCAGCGCAATTAACCAATGAAATGAAAGGACTTAGCCTATTATCTCATGAATATTTATAGGTGTAATAATGATAAATGACTTATAACAAACCATATTTTCCTTGCCATTGAATTGAAAAAAAGCATTTAGCCAAAATACTGCAATGACTCAATTACTGCTTTTTGTACATGAAATATGGTCAGAAAAAAAGGGGCAGGACGTTATTTGGGTGCTTGCTTGCTGCCCAAATGTAAAATCCACAATGCTCGTAGGATAAGCCTTTCCGTGGCTTAGGCTATTTAAAAATTGCCATATGTCGCAAGTCAGAAACTGGTCCTCTTTTTGTTCACACAAAAAGTTGAAAAACCCACACAATTTTCGATTTCAACAGATGTTAAATTTTAATGTGTACACTTGAGACCCACAAATTATATATTGATGGGGAAAGGTTATATTCCAAGGATTTCATTTCTAATAAAATAAAGCGCGTAATTAACAGGGTGGGTAAAAATTAAGTAGGGTGTAACATGAAGAACTGTTCATTGTTTGCACCATAATGAAGAACCCTGAATTTTTTAAAAATCAAAATGAGTGAGCCAAACCACTAATGAATTTGAATGATACTAATTCATGATCGATCAATAAAAAAATTAAGGGTTGGCCGTTGTCTGTGAGGCCAAGAAAGAAAATACAGGGTGATCAAAAAACGTACTTTAAAAGGTTAAAAAAATAGGCAGTATTGAGATTATGGTGGTCCCTTGAAACCCAACATAATGTAATAAGGGGCAGCTCTACACATTTGAACAAGTATATTGCATTGTCAAATTTGCTGGCGTTATTATGTCGAAACAGAACAAGGCTGAATCTGACGAGCAGTATAGTATAGGAATCTCGTATAGCAACGGAGCACATTTATACGTCAACTTTTTGGTTCATTTAGACGCGGGTATATAATCACATTTGAATTTGTTAAGTTTTTATACAAAATGCCTATATGATCTTATGTTTTTAGACATTTTTTCAATTTTTGAGGGCGGAAAGATGTTATACACAAAAATGTACACCGCCAATGAATTTCTCCTTCCCTCACCCTGAATTGAAAGCAAGAAGATGTACAAGCAATGAATCTAGCACTTTTCTTTGGGGAACTTCTGGTAAGGAGCACCAACCTACCGCGCAAAATACAAGTGGTGTGTCCTTTCAAACACATATTTTTTGAAAAAAACAAACCCATGCAATACATATTTGTACAAGGCATTACTATGATTGTCGAACAGACCATGATGAATCTCTGCGAGCCGTAGTATAGGATATCCACCTTCTAGCAAGGAGCACCATTTATGCATTGTCAGTGTGGTTCATTTAAGAGCGGCATATAATCATCTTTGAATTTGTTGTTGAAATTGTTAAGTTTTATAACGAGTGCATCAAGGATGCAGAAACCATCAATTGGGATGGTTGGGAAATGCAAGTTGTGGGGTCATAGGTCATGTAGGGTCATTAAAGGTAAAACTAAGCCCATTTTGGCCAGTGGTTATATTTGAGCAAGTTTGGTGGCTATATAAACTCAACTTGGGACGAATGTTTGGGTTGGGGTCAAAGGTTCAGTAGGGTAATTGGAGGGTCAAAAGGGCATATGGGCCATAATTGGGCATTACTGTGCATACAATAAGAGTTCTGGACGGTGGTTTCTTTAATAGTAATTTTACTAGGCTCCGGGTCCTTGATTGGCATCACTGTGTTTTGCGATCACCTTGGATGAATGACTCTCAGGTTTTGCGGTTCATTTTGACCTTGAATGGACCCCTGATGCTTGTCATGGCTTTAAAATTTTCATCAACACGCCCAGCCCCCCCCACAAAGTTTCACCTGGATACACCGAAGTTTACCCCCATTTGACCTCCTTTGGACCTTGAATGACCCTGGATGACCTTGTTGTGACCCTTAAAGATTTTGGCATCAAGTTCATGTCCATACACCAACACCAATGTTTACCCCAATTGACCTTTGATCTTGGAAATGACCCCTCCTAATTACCCACTAACTGAGCATACCTGCTAGATGAGTATTTACTGGGAATGTATTTACCTAATTAGCGCCTCAGGTGCTTCATACAATCCGTCAAAGCATGGGTATGAAAGTACAGCCAAGTTACCCAATAAATGGCCCCTACATACCTTTTGACCCAAAAACCCAGCGAAAAACGTGAACACAAAACTGTACGGCGGAAATCTACCAAATACCAAAACTCATATCCATTATGTCAAAGCACGGCCAAAGTACCCGAGAACGACCACTGGATGAACTTGAATCCAAAAATGCCCCCTCTAAAAATGACCACAAAACTCGTACATGGTTGAAACTACCACCACATCAAAAACTCATACTCCATACGTAAAAAGCAAACTGCCAAAAGCTAACCAAAAACGGATCCCTGACATGACCTTTGACCCCAATGACCTCACTCGAAAACGTGAGCCAAAACTTGTTGGCAACTAACCCCCCCCATACCAAAACTCATATACATATATCAAACCGACCACGATAATGACCATGGATGACTCCCATTTGACACCAAAATGACCCCTGGCCCTCGAAACATGGACCACAAACTCGGACGGCAAAAACTACCCACCATACAAAAACTATTATCATATGATCCAAAGCAGGGCCAAGTACCCGGAGAACGACCCCTCTAGATGACCTTTGACCCAAAAATGACCCCCTTGAAAATGTGACCACAAAACTTACGGGAAATTCTACACCTACCAAAAATCATATCCATAGGTCAAAGCACGGGCAAGCTACCCATTAACGACCCCTGGATGACCTTTGACCCAAAATGACCCCTCAAAAAAACATGACCACAAACCTCGTACGTTGAAGCTCTACCACCACATCAAAAACTCATATCATACGTAAAAGCACGGCCAGGCTACCCAAAAAAGATCCCTGAATGACCTTTGACCCTCAAATGACCCCGAAAGTTGAATCACAAAAACTTGGATGGCAAAATACACCATACAAAACTCATTCATATATCAAAGCATGATAACGACCCCTGGATGACCTTGACACCAAAATGACCATGGCCCTCAAAGCACGGCCAAGTATCAATACGACCCCTGATGACCCTTCCAGACTGCCAACATTGAGATTTTGGGAGATTTGATCTTGGAATCAGGGAGATTTGATCTTGGAATCATGGAGATTCGATCCTTGGAATCAGGGAGGAATTTTTTTTGAACTTAGGGAGCATACCTAGGTACTCAAGAGGATCAGCCCAATGGATAACTGTCTTAAAGATTGAAAGCTTCCAAATTTAAGGAACAGTCAGTAAGAAACTTAGGCCATTTGCATTTTTAAAAGAGACCTGAAGGTTGAAGTAAAGTCAAATTGAAAAGGTTCGGAAAATTGGAAAACGGAGCCACTACTAGTTATGAACTGATCAGAGATAGAGCTCTTTAAATAAGCTTTCCCGAAAAAAATTGACAGGGTTCCGCCGTCTGACAGCCCATTTAAAGAACTGTCAAGAGGAACTAAGTCCATGGAGATTTAAAAAAATATTGAAATGAAAATGTTGAAATAAAAGGCAACTTTAAAGGCTCATTAACTTGAAAACGGAGCCCTATACAAAACATGTTGAAAACGGAACTCTGAGATATGCTCTTTTAAAATAAAGCTTTCCCAAAGTTAAAAAATTGACAGGGCTTCGCAGTATGACAGCCCCTGTAGGGAACGTCCAGTGCGGAAGGAGAACAAAGTCCACAACCAGGCACTAAAATAATTATAACCTAACACTTGTGCATTAATAGCAATGATGGAGCCATATTCATAAAGGCAAACAGCAAATCATAACAGGGTCAGTATCTTGTAGGCCCGTCCCTTTGCACCAATGGAGTTAATTGTTAACACTTAAGTACCAGCATACACTAATGTAGGCAAATTTGGGTCTCTCGTCGTACTTTGCCGATTATTCTTGAGATTGTTGCAAAATACACGAGTTATTAACATTAACTTAAAGGGCCTTCTTGATCATCTGGTATAATCTTTCAAGTAATTTCACTAGTGACATTGAAAGTTTGACAATCAAGTTGTAGAATTTAGGCATTGACCTTGACTAACAGGCCCATGTGTAAAACTACCCTCAGGAAGATTGGGAATATTTGACAAAACTATTTAAACATATCTATATTTTTAAATTCAAAAAACTTAACAATTAAAAAAAGCAAAAAACTAAAAATATTATTAATTTAATATGTCTCATTGTTAGAACTCAAGTTTTAGTCCTTTACCACAATCAATTCCCCCCACATTCTATGTGATAAAAGTCAAGGGCTGCCCCAAAAATTGTTGAGTGGTTGGTTTGTTACACTAAACCGACTACTCAAGTCACAAGAACGGCACTTGGGTTTATCCTCAGAAAATCACTGCGTAAAGCCCTTGCATGCTTGGTAGATATGGTAACATGATAACCATTTCATTTTCACCCAAAGAACCCCACCAGAACCCGTTCATAGGGCACACATATAAAACAAAGACATCTCAGTCAAGAAGGACGACAAGCGCGGAATCAAATGATGTCCAAAAAAGTGACAAAATGCTACAAAAAAGTTATCCAAACTGACTCCCGTCACTGAAAATTTAAAAAATTCAAGCCCAACACACGAGTTCCCCATGTGTCTGACTTCCATAAGAGCTTTTCGTAAAAAAATGCAACATTCCGCGACGAAAAGCACCTAGTCTTCGCTAACCTTCTTTCCTCCCTTTTATCCCCTCCCCCTATTGCCCCCCAATCCCTACTCCCCAACTTCAGCTTGAATGTTCCTCACCACCTTTCATCCGCCCATCGATCCACCCACATTTTATCTTCCCAAGTCATTTCGCCCTCAGCCCTCTCCCACCGGCTATCCTTTAGTCCCCCTTTGTCTTCAAATTGATATTCCAGCTACTCCGTAAGCATTTCGCCCTTCTCCTCACTCTATCTTCTTGTCTCTCTTTCTCTGATTCTTCCCGACTAGTTTAGAGGGAAAAAAGAACATTCGCGCTATCGATAGCAAAACCATCAATTCAATGAATTGATGTGTTAAAAAAAAACCTATAATCCTTTTCTGTTATAATGATCTCATGTTTTTTAAATCATATTTTTCAAATGTTTGCTGTGGAGGGATGTTAATAAAAAAAAAATGCACACGCCATGTAGCAACTTGTTAAACGTAACCACTTTTGCAGTACAGGGATTACACATAATTATTTTGAAACAACCATTACACATTTAATATAAGCTTCTCCCCTTCACCGCCAATTAATTTTGTTTTGATTTTTACTTAAAACATGGTTTATGATTGGACTCATGTTATGTGAAATCTATCTTTGCAAATGTTTGATGTTGGAAAGATGTTAATAAACGAAATTGCACACCGCCAATGAAGCAAAATATTAGTTCATTTTAATTTTCAGCACGAAAGTTGGCGAGTTACTTTACAACACTTAAAAAACATCTTTTGATTAGTACACAGGCTGTAACATATATTTGAACAGCGGCGAAACCATTATATCATAGTCCAGTGTGAGTCAAAAATTGTGGCGGTTAAATGTATTGACATGAAACTTGTGGAAGGGTTTTCTTACAGTATACACTTTCTTCTAAATGAGTTTAATATAAACTTGTATTTTACAAACATTTCTTTATTTTTTTTAAGGAAAATTATTAAAAATATGATAAATTCTGTTTTAAACCTGTCCAATTCCAATCAAATGTGATTCAATTAAATAGAATAAAAACCGGTTATTACCCAAATTTGAAACTAGGGGTATTTAAGAATGTCATGCAGGTTTAATGTTTAAAATAATGAAATGGTGAAATTAAATATTTGTACACAATTTTAA
>JAMKCH010057017.1:0-10124 GCA_023653785.1 Ophioderma brevispina | reverse complement strand
TTCACTTCTGGAAAAAACACATTGACTTGCATTGTTATCTGTAGTTCACTTTCAGTTTTCACTTTCCAACCGACCCAATGGTCGGGGCGGGATCGCGTTAATTGCCTAGACCAACCGGCTACTGACATTTGTGATAACAATGGGAACAATAGTAACAATAGAGGTGTTAATTGCCGGGACCAACCGGCTTCGGGACCATGCGGGCCCTAAAACCGTTTCTGGTTGTTTATGTGATGTATCATTATATTTACAATGCACAAAACATCTTTTTCCTTGATGTTTATGAATTGTCACAGTGTATTTCAGATGATGTGAACAGTTGAGCTTATTAGTCACTAAAGTAAAGTGACATTTAGGTTTATGTTTCACTGATTTTTTATACTATTTTTAAGGCAATTTACAACAGCATTTAAACAAACCAACTTATGAGCCATGTGGACCCATTGTGTTTTAAACTTTTTCATATATTGGGTCATTTGGGGCCAATTCTGTGATCCGCGTGGAGAGCATATCATCATTTCTCAGTCGATTTGTCTTCTATGAAGTTTTTATTATGAACACATTTAGTGGGTGTCCCCCTCGAGAAAATGTGGGCGCATCCAGGAGGGGAAAAATTCCTATCAGGGGTCAAAATATAAAAAGCCTGGATTGCTGTAAAAGGTATCACAAATGTGTTCTCCTTGTTACAAGGATTAATAAAAAAAATTCTTTAAACGGAATTGCCACGGATCAATCGTAACCCTAACGCGGCCGAGAAGGCAAACGAAATAAGGCAACGAAAACGTGGTACCGGTCGGAAAAAGTTCTTTTCGTGATCTGGGCCGTCAACAACTATTTTGGTCGCGCAAATGGCTCTCATTGCGTTTCATTTGCCCAAAAATTTTGGGGGGCCGTCTTACCGAAAATTACCTCGATTTTTTTGTTGCACCTGGGCCGTTTTTCCGGAAAATGCCGCGATTTTTTTCGTTGCATTTTGGGCCGTCTTCCGGGAAAAAAAATGACGCGATGTTATTTCGTTGCATCTGGGCCGTTATTGACTGGAAATGATGCGATGCTTTTCGCTGCATTTGGGCCGTCGTGCCCGCAGAAGGCGCAGATGCCTTTTCATCAGTACAAATGCCATAAGACAATTCGATTCGATGGTGATACGCCACCATTTCGATAAGGCGATTGGGTTAAGTATGCATAAACGTATTCAGCTAACTGGAGCATGACGTAGCATAATAGCGCCACGCACTACTATGATGTAGCGTAATAGCGCGACGCACGGCTGGCGAACTATAAGCTACAAATTCATGCAGATCAGTGTGTTATTTATTTTATTTTATTTATTTATTTATTTACCCCTGTTTTTTGCTTTTGCACCGCGATGTTTTTCGTTTGCAACATCACCTGGGGCGTCTTTCCGTTAAATGGCGCGATGTGTTTTTCGTTGCATTTGGGCCGTCTTCCGGGAAATGGCGCGATGTTGTTTCGTTGCATCTGGGCCGCTTCGCGGGAAAATGGCGCGATGTGTTTTCGTTGCATCTGGGCCGTTATTGACTTTACGCTACTTATTCCGGTGCCGGGAAAAACGGCCGAGATGCAATGAAAACGCGAGCTTTGGCTCTCGTTTGCATCTATCTGGGGCCCGGTTAAAAATAAAAATAGATTTGGCTTTTCGTTGCATTTTTGGCCGTCGGCCCGCCAAAACGACCCGGTCCGTTAGTGTTAATGAATCATGTTTTGTGGCAGGTTTTAATTTTGTGCCATATAGTTAGGCTTATGGTATTTCGTAAAAAATGGTTGAATAGTTTTGTTAGTATTGGCAATTATTTGGAAAGGAAATGCAAGGCCTGATTGGCAAGAATCAAGAAGCAGTAGGTTTATAAGTTTCATAGATTGTTTGTTTATTATAAGGGAGAATCACTCATACAGGGTTCACCATTGTATGCGTTTTTGCGTCTATGACGCACTTTTCCAAAGTTTGGATGCCCTTTGGTCTATAGAATAAATTTTTGCGTCTATGTGGACGCAAAAAATAGCCACTTAAACCTACACAAAATCACAGAGTTTGCTCTGGCACATGGTCACAATATTGGTATCCTTCACTCAAACAACTAATTATTCTGTTACCATTAAATAACATTAATGCAAATCTGAAAAGTAAATGGGCAATTCCATTCCACGGTAACATGTGACACAATTCAAACGAATCACAATTTCAATCATGAATTTCAGATTCATTTTAATGTCAAAACTTAAAACAAAGGTTAAATCTTAAAAAACAACTTAGTATCACACAAACCTTTTCATTGATGTTTAATATTTCCATCCAACGTTTCGTTCGTTAATTATTTATCAATAATAGGTTTTCGTAACAGTGTGATGCCAAAATTCCCCTATGAATTTTCTTACATGTACATACCATCAAAACCCTGGGGAATTGTCAAATTCTACAATCTTTTGTATGTATGGCATAATATGTGCTATAATTTTAGGTTTCCTGTGTATCTTTCAATTAAAAATTGGTGATGATTATTAAAAAATATGGCGTCATAAAATCATCCATGTCAGGTAACAAGTGTGACGGTAACAGTGTGACAAAGGTTACCATAAAATAATGCAATTTAAAAAAAATTTCCAATTTTATAGCCCATATAATATTGATATAGTAACTGGTGTAGTCCACTGGGTAGTTTGATGGCTGCTAAACACATTAGAAAACCCTTTTTCTTGAGTTGCATATCATATGGGGTCATGAAATTAGCTAAAATTAATACAAAAGAATTTAAAAATCGTTAAAAAATCAATTTCCGGGTTTTTCATTCATGTGAATAAATCTGAATTAAGTATTGTTATGTATTTTGGGTAATAAGTAGCTTTTTTTGAAGGTCTATGTTCTCTCATTAAAGCATGTTTTTTAGGTAAAACACCAAGTAAACATAAATTAGGATAATTAATTAAATCTTCATTCGGTAACAGTGTTGACATTTTGAAATTGTTTAAATTTAACTAAAACTTTGCACCAAAGCCATTTCAGACGATTGAATTAACACAAATTTAACAACTGAGCACTTCACAAAGTTCTTGTTTCTACTCAACATAGAGAATATTGTCAACATTAAACATGATGATACCTTCCACTAAACTATTTGAAGTTTTTATTTCATTACCCTGCCACATCTTATTTTTATAAATTTAGACTGAATCGGGTCCTTGTGTGTCTACATGATGTAGATAAATCGTAAAACTTGTCAGGGTAAATTAATTCACTTTTGGATTACAAGTAATTGTTTTACTTAATTTCATGACTCCTGGAATATGGATCAATTAAATGTGAAATGATTTGTATATTCGGTGGATAACGCCTGTACACCATATAATTGCCAACGGATAACAAAGTTGAACATTTGCACTGGACAGGTATAAGTTTAGCTAATTTGAAGCACCTGTTTTTAATGACACAACTGCTAACAGTTTATAAAACTTGTAAAACCCAAAACCAAAGTACAATCTAGTTCAGTCTTCTATGTAAGTTTCATACCCGGAAAAGATGTTTACTTAACTTAAATCAGGACCCAATGTTTGAATTTTTAGTTAATTAGAATTTTGGATGGGTTCTGAAAGTGGGTATCGTTCTCTATTGGCCATGAATGCCACTAGCACTTCTTTGTATTTGCCATTTGGTTTACCATCCAATGTTTTATCCCACATCTTTGGCAACAGAGACGGGTAGTAGCCTTATTGTCATATTTATGAAGGTGATGACAAAAAACTCTTCATCTTGTACTTTCAAAAACTTGTGCGCAGTATGTTATGATTTTCTCTTGCTAGCACCCCATATTCCACTTTTTCACACAAATTCGCCAGGCTGAATAGAACTACTGAAGACTGTGGAGAATCCTCACTGATTGATGGAACGTAATCTCGGGCGCTTTTTGCTGCTGCAGGATCTGAGACCTGATTGAACTGGGAAAATGTCGGTTGATGTTTTCTGTGGACGACAATGGTTGATCCTCGACAGTTTCTGTGTAAAAAGACATCAGTTCTGTCACTCTACATCTTCTTGATGAGTCCCACGATATTCATCACATGATGTCTATATGGCATACAAACAACATGCTTTCTGATAACTTGACTGTGGTATATCATGGGTATTTTGTAGGGGCATCTGCAGTCCAGCGATCATCAAGCTTCAGGTTTTGCTTTTTCATCTCCACTGCTGATACAAAAAGATGAACGTAATGACTTTGATTTCTCCTATGCTACCTTGGGCAAATGATGCAGCATCATGTACGTATGATCCAGCGTTTTTTGTTGCCCGGCCCAACCTTCTTTTCACCTGGCCGCCCTATTCCATCAAAACCCCTTGCCATGGCTAGTGGCAAAGAAAATTCCAGTTGTCGGATGAGTAAATCTCTTCAAGTAGGTGATGTATCAACCGAAACCTTGTTTAAATGGCTTGCAGCCCAATCTGAAAAGAATGACACCGACTCAGATTTGGACAGTGCTGCTTTAGAGCTTGAAGTATTTCATTGAGGATTTGCCACAGCATACTTCCATGAAGTAGGTCCCCGAACCACCACATATTGAATGGACACAGTCTTTGTCCAGTTGACACAAGGCTGTACAAAGGTTTGTGAATTGTGGTGATTCCAGTGTCCAGCCTGAATCCGTTTGCTGAAACAGCGTAATTTTCCGCTAAGTCTACTTGTAGAGACATGTTCACGGTTAGCATGCCTTTTCTTTCTCAAAGTGGGCGCTTTGTTTGCGTTTTTTATAAATGTGTGGATAAAAAATTTGGGAGGAGCGCTATGAAGTTGACTCAAACAGTCTTGCACAGTTCCAGATTCTTATGTTCATTGCCCGACCCGCCACAGGTACCCATGATTACCACTTGACAGGCACGGAGCTTCTACAAAGGAAATGAATCTGTGGCTTCTTCAAACTTGGAATGTACACTTTTCACCATTTTACCCAAGAATACATACTTCTTCCTCATGGTCACACCCCAATTGTTGAAATAAGTCACGAAAGTGGGTTGTGATGTTTTGGGAGAGTACTGCCTCGTCAAACATGCAAGTAGAAAGCTTCACGTTTCATGGTATTTGCACAGTGCAACATTGGTGGGAGATCTCTAATGAGGCAAACATGTTCTGGGCAAAGAGCGGCAAAATTAGAGAGCGATATATTGTAATCTGGTAATCGTGTTGAAACAATTGCATGGCATTCTCCAAGGGTCATACTAAGAAACGCTTTGGAATGAGTCTTTGTTGCCCAGCCTTTCTAATAATCAAATAATCCTTACGATGGGGACTATGCAAAGATATATATCACGACAGTAAAAGGCAATGGGCAGCATATGTGTTTCCGTAGCCAGTTTATGACAAGCTGCGTGTGTCAGTGTTATCAAGTTGCTTTTTGCTTGTTTGGTTAGCCAAAAACCTTCTGCCAAGGGCTCTATGACTTTGCTGCCTTGCTAGGGCTCTTTGGGAGGTTTCTTCTGCATGGCGAAGAGACTTCCCTAAAGATGGTTAGAATAATTGGCAATGGTTGATGGGAGTTGTCTGCTTCTGCTATTCATGGAATGCGTGACGATTCTTTTCTGGTTCCCGAACAGCTTTTAATTCAGCAAATGATAGGTTGGGATCTTTCTTATTGCGTGGCTTAATTTCCTTTGCCAAGGTTCACTCTCTTGGCCATTTTCTCGTTGGCTTTCCCTATACCGGCGCTGCTTTTCAGCCATTGATAAAGGCCTATTTCTGAAAATCTGTAACATTCATAATACAAAGTTTATTAATCATCAAAACATATAATGATTAATAATCACATTTTTAACGAATGTTAAATACATTAATCTATATAATTTTTTATAGTGGAACTTGAAATTCGTTTTTAATTCTCATATCCTAAACATTGGGACAATATTGTAACCTTAAATATGGATATGTCTATTTCAATTTCAGGGGGATAATAAGAAAACAGGCATTCCAAAGTTATTCAAAGTCAAGTTCTCATTACACTCACTGTAATTATCCATGAAATAGTAATTTAAAATATATTTAAGTATGACAATTAAAATATGATAGTACTTACCTATCCCACTTGTTGAGTCAGTACCAAGGCAAGAAGAGAACAGACAGGTTTGGTATATTGTGCACAACTTATTGTAGAGCAGGAGCAGCATATCATAGTGGGAGTCCTTATTTAGGGAGTGCGTTCATGCCCGACTACATGAAGTTTGACACCTTTAGTAGTTAGTAGGGACCTTTCTACACCAAGGCAAGGTAGTTAGTGGTGTCAAATGTGGTGTCACTTTTTCAATAGGTGCCAATTTAAGTTGCACAGGGGTCAAACTTTAAAATTTACTCCAATAGTGTTGAAATGTATGTCATTATTGTCCGTCTAGTCACAAGGATTCCAACAATGTATAGTTTATAGTTTTGTACCATCATGGACCATTGGTTTTAGAGTTATTGGTTTTTAAAATGGCTAAAAGTGCCAAAAAGGTTCAAACTCAATTTGTTTCAGGGGTCAACATTGAACGTACTCTGATTATATTTTAAAGGCTTGAAAATTATTGCATGAGGAATGGGCGGACTCCCAAAAAAGTTATAGTTTGATTATGTTAAAGGTGTACTTACCGAGAATAAAGGTCAAAGAAGGCCAGCAATCATGGATTTGTTGCCCCAGACCTATGTTGTCACATAGCATGATAACATTGCATTTCAGATGCTACAAACTATTCCTTATTTTGACATAAGCTAGACGAACAATTGTTCATTTTAACCAAAATTGAGCAACTTTGTTTTACCCGGTATGTACAAATGGACATACCTTTTTGCATTTAGCCCATTTTTACCCAAATAACTCTAAACCCAGTGGTTTTCCAAATAGATTTTTTGGTACAACTATACATTTCTGTAATCCTTACGACTTGAAGGCATATGGCATACCATTCAAACCGATAGATGGGAATAATTTAAAAGTTGACCACTGTGTAACTTAAATGGACCCATCCCAATTGAAAAAGTGACACCACAATTGACACCACTACTATCTGCAATATGTATAGGTCCAACTAACTACCAAAGGTGTCAAAGCTGGATGTAGTGGACTGAACGTGATGTTTGACCCAAGTCCTGCTCCCGCTCTACTGAGCAGTACCAAGAATGATGCTCACTTGGATCATTCTCAATGGCATTGAGGATTATGCAAATGATGGTCACTGAACTGTCAAAACAATACATGATTTACATAACCAGGCTACTGGTGACTTAAGTTTGAATACCAGCCATCATCCTTTTCAGGCACCAGTGCACTCTTTTAGTTTTTATGGCCCTTGTAAACTTAAACAATGGCACGTTATTTTGAGGTTTCGAAACCTGTGTATTTCATGATGTCACACTGTTTAACCATCCTCACACTGTTTAACCGTCCCAACTGTTACCCAAATAGTACCATGTGACACATTTCCATTTGATATTAACACAAACTAATACAAATAATTCAAACAATACCTCAGTGGGTTAGAATTGAAAACACTTGTTTTAAGAAAAAGTAAATAAATCTCCAGGGGCATTTAGTATTTTTGAAAATATCCTAAAAATATGATTTTTGTTTTTTCGGTAACAGTGTGACATTTTACGGCCATAGGCGTACAAATATCCCAGGGGGGATGGGGGGATATATCCCCCCCCCCCAATATTTTTGATGAGGGGGGGAATGGCAAATACGATCACCCCCCCAATGGTTGATGCCCGTTCATATGTTTGTGGCCAATAATAACCCATATTTTACCAAATGGTTTTAATAAAACGCAATTTTAGCGTCGCTTACGCTCATTTTTTGTTCTATTACATCTTTAGCTATTGAAGCTTCTAAATGGCACAATTTTTAGCGCACTTCGCGAGCATAGGTTCTAGTACTTGAGTTTTCAACAAACTCCCGGTCAGTCATAAATTTTCTCATCCCCCCCCCCATCCCCCCCCACGCACGGTCCACAAGAAATTTAACTACGCCACACTGTTCCTCTGTTCAATTGATGTCTCCGATGCGAACAAATTACGTAACCCCTAAAAACAACTGTTTTTTGTGATATATTTATTAAACTTCCCCTGGAGATGGCCATCGTCAGATAGTGTGTTGAGAAAAAAACCCCATGTGCGCTTGGCGCGTACTCGAGACCGTCGACTTCGTATATACATGCCACGACGTCTCTAACCGACGAGCTATCAAGCAGGTTGGGAGAAAGCGATAGATATCATCTATATGTGTATGGTTCGAAAGGTGTCCTTCGCTTTCCTAGCGGTAGCATCAGAGAAGCCTGGTATATTTAACATATACGATTAAGTTGTTTTTGAAATTTAAACTACTTAGTTCTCCAGGTAGACAAGGATGTATTATTTATTTAAGTTAATAAATATATACAGCCTGTCTACCTGGAGACTAAGTAGTTTAAATTTCAACAAACTGGTTTTTGTGTTGCTTGGAATTGGTCCAAATTTACTATTATGATAATTTATAACAGATAACATCAATTACAATGATTGTATTGATTTTTATGGCTTTATTTTTTTATAAACTTTGCCCTTATTTTGACATTTTTTACCAAAAATCATGTCATGCATAGAGTATAGTTTTACATGGTCCACGGGTGTCCAAATTGAATAAAATAGTTTCATAAATCAGGAACTTTAGATTTTCAGCTTTTAATTTGGATACCAATTTGTTATAAATACTTCATTTTCAATTTTGTTTTTTGTCTCTCTCTGTCGGGGAATGGCCGCAAATATAGGTTTAAATTTGACTGTATTTCACGTCTTTTTTTAGTTCACTAAAACCTTTTTGTCTCACCTCCCAAAGGTATTCAAGTGTACTCCCCTCCAGTTCTTTTGGAGTTAAGGGTCATCAGGGTAATTACTTCTCCATATGCCCAGTCTAGGTTTGGGATTTGATATGTTTAGTTTTTGGAGTGTTTGCAGTCCTTTAAAAACAGTTCCTCAAACCTGTGAAAACTTGACAAACCCATGAGAATTTAAAGAAGACGCACTTTACCAACCTCAGGGAAACAAAGTTTGCTCTCCAAGTAGACGCCTATTTTGCACAACCTATAAGTGTGAACCTGCTCTCATATTGCTTTGATAGCCATGCCAGTGTCTTATTATGTAGCATTTTGTTTACTTTACTATTTGTTGTAGGTCGACCACATAAATTGGTCCAGTGATTTGTAAGGATGATAGAAACGGGATTAAAGGAGAGAGGTATTTGATAATATCAATCTATCGGAATCTGAAAATGTTTAAAACATCTTAATTCTTAAGTGAATTTTCGAGATATCTTTCAGCAGAGAAAGTTTTTTTGAAGAAGGAATAAACTCTGCGTAAGTTGTTTGAGCTCCGAGTATTACCTATGTCGTTCGCGAGATGGTTTCAAACCATTCAGTGGCCGATGTTCCTGTTTCTTCTCTCGCTTCGTTACTTACTACTTGGTGGGCAGGGGTGTAATTTTTTAAATTAGTGAATAGCTGAGGCAATCTAGGCATACTTTTTAGGTTTTGACTTCTAACTGTTGTAAATAATATTATATATAAACCTGTACATAATAAGGGAATATAGGGATATTTGTGAAGGAGAATCGTATGATTGTATTTTTGGAGAAGACATCTTTGCTTGGGTTGTCGTCGTTGTGACCCCCGAAAGCTAAATGGAAATCACACATTTTACGTCATAGCTAGCTCTTGCGAGATGTCCACGTTGGAAGAATCGGTACTATCCCATAATACATTATGTTCAATTGTCCAAATAACATTGTAGAGTTGTTAAAGCTTGTAACTTATCATTCTTACATGATGCAGTCTTAAATACATACTGCGTTTGGGATATGTTGATCGATCGCCAGGATCTAATCTCCAAGATTAGGTGATAATTTGTGGCCACGTGTGAAAGAATCATGTAATCACTAATATCCCATAATACATTGTCAAGTTATCCCAATACATTGGTAACAGTGGGTGACATAACGAAGTGTACACGCAATCTGATCCCTATCTACTGTCTTGTGGGATTAGGGTGAAATGCATTTAAAATCCTTTTCATCTCCATATTGGGCACTTAAAAGCACTCAAAAGGGCTTCCGTGCTA
>JAMKCH010057011.1:0-26325 GCA_023653785.1 Ophioderma brevispina | reverse complement strand
TGTGGTCATAACTTCCCCAATTGCAATTAAGTAAGATAAATGAGATATGTCAGGTTGAAAATAAGGATATTAGGAAGGCTCAAGTAAGCAAACAATCAATTAAGCAAGCAAATGAGAGCAAATATGTAAGTAAAACAAATTAGTATCTTTGCCAAACCCACTGGAACTTAAAGCAATATTAGCACCTTTTTTTGAAGGGCGCCCCCAATTTTTCAAAAATTTGGAGACTTTTACACAGTTGCATTGATAACTGGCTAGTAAACTACACCTGTGAATGGTTAAGCTCGAAAATGTCTCTGTGTCACAAACGAAGGAATTTTGTACTAGAATAATTATTATCGGGGATCCCCGATAATAATTCAACGGCTGCTGGAAACGGCCTTCCAATGTGAAATAGCCGGGAAATAGCGCCATGTACGTGTCTACGCTCATCCATTAGTTGTTTTAATAGTTCGGGCAAGTCAAGTTATTGGTTATTTTCTCGAGGTGGCACTATTTCTTCATGGACGGACATAAACGTAGCATTTCCAGCTCTGCCGTTAAGTCCAATCTGGGATCCCAATTCTAATTACAAAATCGCTTATTTTGTGATAAATACGCATTTTTTAGCATTCTCGTTCGCAGGTGTAGTTTCGTAGACAATTACCAACGTAACTGTGCAAAAATATCAAATTTTGAAAATTGGGGGCGCTCTTCAAAAATGTGCCAATATTGCTTTAAAAAAATGTTGTTATATTTGTTTATTTTGCTTTTAATTTATTGACATAAAAAAGTTATTTGAAAAATGTGACCCAAGATTTGCACTTTTGTTGAAGATCTACCATTAACTATTCTGATGTTTGACATTAGTTTTATTATCAGAAAAACTGGGTGAGCTACATTCTAATTGAATGACATGTTATTTATTATTACTTATGATGGAATGCAGTGCTGTGTTATTTGCCATGTATCTGTTGTGTTATTTGTATATCTGTTGTATTTGAAAGTGTGTTCACTCTATGTAACATGACCTTTGATGAAGTACATTGAGATAACACAAGGGAAGTCCTGGTCATAATGCAACCATAGAGTAATTATACTATAGTAGGTATATAGTGTAGGCGTATTTGGCACAAATCGGAATTTCTCAGGCAAAATGTGTAAAATATAGGTCTAAGTGGCAAAAGAATGGGGTCATGTTCCACCTTACACTGAATGGGGTATAGTTAACAGATATTTCAATCATGCCATCTTTAACCCCCTACGAACTACCTGCAGATTGGCTACAAAAAGGCTATGATGGTTTATTGAGCCAATCGGCATCATGGTTAGAAAGGTAGTAGTCTGAAGAGGATTAGCCTTTAATATTTTAGAAACTCTATTTTAATTGGTTACTCAAATGACTATAACATGTAATTCACCAATCAGAAATGTTGTAAGAAAAAAAATGACCAATCAGAAATGCTGTGAGAAGAGCAGTGGTATGCAGGGGTTAAATATTTCAATAATTGATTTAGTCTTTATGTTTCAAAAATATATTTTATGGCATTGGTATTTAAAGAAGAAAAATCACTGTCAAAATAACTTTAATGGGTTTAGCTGATGTACATAAAAGTCCTAGAAGTGATAGGCCTAAATGAAATTGAAAACTAAATGTATGAATGACATGAATAAAAAATTGCAGTGAATGATTGAAAAAATTGGGCAGTATTAAAATTACACTAAGACAAAATTAAATAAAGCAAAATTAAAAAAAAAAATTATTTAAAACAAATTTATAATAAAGGAAAGAAAAGAGATGTGGGGGATGACATATAAGTGAGACAATTCATTTGGGGATTATTAAAATATCCTCTAAATATCCAAATATAGAATCAAAATTACATTTTAAAATTGGGTCTACATAAACATCGTAACCCAAACCCACACATTTTTGCCCAGTCACTGTCGGGAACTTGTCAGGGCTGACACGCAAGGCTGGGGAGCGCTGTCTCAGTGAGGGGTAAAACTGCAAGAGAGTGGGGGCTAAGGCTTGTAACAGTCAGTCAGGCATGTAAGCATAACCTCCCATTACATACATGATAGATGTAGTGTCAATAAAAAACTTCCTCTTTTGCAAGACTAGGTGAAAAGTGAGGTATGGTTTGGGGAGTTAAATCAGGTAAGAGTTTCTGTAGTGAGTTGTTGGGGTACATGCATATGGGAGTGAATATGTACAGGTCCTTTATGCAGATTCCTCCTCATTGTTGAAATATTATACTACTGTGCAAAAAAAAAATCCACTATTTTGCTTTTGTTGGCTTGCTAAGGAATGTTTCCATTTGAGTAATGGCACATTTCTTTGCATCAATGATTTTGATTGTTCACAAAACTTATACACCTGCCATTCTTGGAATTTCATGGTTGATACAAAACAAAAGAAGTAGGGGTCTTACCAAGGATGAAAGGTCTGGGTAAGGACAGAAAAACTGGATAGCTTTCATTCACTTCAGTAAATGTTGGGGAAATAGGCATCATACAAGCTTCTAGTAGAACAATTTATATTTACATGCTATCACATGCATCAGTGGTTTTTTTTTCAGAGGAGTATAGTTCTACCTTCACGTAAGCATGTATTGTACAATTCTAGGGTTAAGACTAAGGGGTTAGAGATAGGGTTTAGGATTAAGTTTAGGGTTAGGGATTCGGGTTGGGGTTAGAGTAACTTAAGGTTAGAGTTAGGTTTAGGATTAGGGTTGGAGTTAGGATTGGGATTATCAAGTTTTGTGAAGCTTACATAAAGGTAAGATCTGCCAACTGCTGAAGTGGCTTATGATAGTCAAATCTTTGTTGCTGTATGTGAAGCCTGAACAATGACACTATTTTAGAAAAGAGCTGGTTGGTACACCAGATTGCCAGAAACATTTTGGTGTGGAAGCCCAAATTGGGAAACTTTAAGCCCTTAAATCTCTATTAACTATTTGAACTGTGCACACACAATACACCAATAATGAATTGACACTTTTCCTGTGCTACTCTTAATTACACCTTTGCCAAACAACTCATCAAGGATCACACTCATTTATTACAACTCACTAATATGTAACTCCTCACTGACTGCAACTAACACATATGTCAATGAAAGACTTCCTGAAGTCTGGGAGTCTGATGACATAATCAAGTTGTTGGTGAGTCATGAGAAAGTTATACAGGGAATCCCTGGCAGGGCTAGAGGGGGTTATTGTCTAAGTATGATTTGTGACAGACCTGAGGAAATGCCATATATTGCATGTATTGTGTGTATGAGTGTTTTATTTGATGGCAGCTTGAAACTTATAGAGATTAATTGCTTACAGAGTTTAAGGGGCATTTTGAATGTCTGATTGAGTTAATCCCATTACAATATCCCTGTTTGTGCTTTGTATTATGAACGATTGAGCACTAGCTTTCAACGCTAAGTGTCCATTATACTGCAGAAAGCAACCATTGGGTTCATCCATAGACCTTCAAAGTTCATTCTTGGATTGTGAGGAATAATACCTAATAATGTTGCAACATGGCAAGAGTATAACAGAGAAATCTAAGGCATTTAACTACAATGAACTATACTGGGTTAACTAAAGGGTAGGGGAAAGGCAGGCTTCCCCCAGATGTACAATTTTAAGACATAATTGGGACAAAGGAGGGATATTCCCAGACAAAGCACCTGTTTTCTGTTCTCCTTCCAATCCACCTACCTGTCTGTTAAGAGTGGGGAAATAGATTTATACGCCTGTCTGAGATTATGTACTCCCCTTTAAAGGGCACAAGGGTTAAAAAAACTTTTTCTAAATTTGCACTTGATTGGTTGTGAGTACCTAATGGGGGGGGTGCTCTAGGGAGCGGTCATTATGTATGCCAGGGGGGAATGGAGTATTTCAACTTTTTTCGGCAAAAATTTCGCGTTCCCCCACTGCTTCTGTCAAAAATTTCACACTCCCCCTGTCATGCTGATTGTCCTATGTAAAAGTTCATGTTCTGCGCTCTCTCAGTGATGAACAAGTCACATCCCCCTCTCTCTTACAAAAATTTTTGGGGTTACCACCTCAAATCCTCCATTCCCCCTGGCGTAAATAGACCCCTCCTTAACAAATGGCCATCAGGCACGTGCTGCGCATGGATCTCATTTTTAGCGTTCTGGTATATCAACGACCCCTTTTTTCATGCCAAATTTTGTATAGCAAATAGGTCATTTATCAAAAGTTTCTCACATTTGTTGGAAAGTTTTCTCCGTTTGAAAAGCTAAAACTTTTCCAAAAAATTGTTGGAAAATCAGCCCAATTTCCTCAATACTTTTTTTTTTTTTTTTTGTTTGAGCCCAATTTTAAATTGTAAAATGTCATTAAATTTTGTAAAAACTTGGCACTTTGTGATTACAATTTTGCCCCCAAATTTGCATCTCGTGTAGTGTAAGGGTGCCCTTTTTAGCAAAAATGGTATAGAGAAGATAGATCCTCCTTCCAGACGTATTCGGAGGCCTGTCCCTAACCCAAAACTAAACTTGAGAAACCCCAAGGTTGATATGCCAATGAGTTTGCACATTTAGACATCTCATAGCAGACATAGGTGGGGCTTTCCTGCTTGCTCCCCAAATATGCGATTACATTGTACGTAATCAAGCGTATTAAAGATGTGCAAAAAATGGGTAGGGTTTGGGTGAAGCTCCCCAGTAATGGCATGTCACTTCTGACCACAAAAACTTGGGGGGGGGGGGGGCTGGTGGGATTTGTTATAGGGAACTGACTGCAACCTCTGAGTAATACAATAGAGCGTCTATATATCCATACATACTCAAGCCGCAAGCGTGATACAGATTTACAAAAAGGAATTGGGAAGGTTTGTGGTTGGAAGCTCCTAGTAATGGCGGATCAATTCTGACCATCAATTGGCTGGTCGGATTTGACTATAGGACCATGGTCAAGACCAAGGATGTAATGTGCTTCCATGATAGGACAAAAGAGTAGAAAAATACAAAAATCTAAGTTTTGAACTTGCACGCTGTCCTGCTTAATTAGCCATAGACTTTAGTTTTCCCAACACATTATTTTGCCCATAAATGATACTGCATCATTCTTTATTTCTTAAATAAAATTCCATTTTTAAGTGACAGGAGGAGATTTTTTTTAGAATACAAATTTCTCTCAAATTGCACTGGATCTGTTGTAGACCACCTACCGAGATTGTTTCGAACGTTTATTGGACAAACAAGTACAAAAGAAAACGGCAAACCTTGTTTTGAACTTGCCTGCTAACTCATAATCATCCCTTTAGAAAACTGTGCTTTGATTTTCTGTCTTGCATGACTGAAAATACTAAATCATCATCTTATTACATAAAAGATGGCCAGTGGCGTACCGTTTGGGGGTGGGGGGAGGGGAGGGGGGCAGGTGGCAAGTCGCTGGCTCGAAAAAGCGGGACGATATGGGCCAACTTGAATGTGCATTTTTATCCCTCTTTTTTTGGGAATTTCTACCAATTTCAGGCAAAATTAAAGTAAATTCACCAATTTTCACACACATTTTGTCACATTCAGACTTATTGGAGGAATTCACCGGGATGATTTACGAATTTTGCCCCCTCTGGCGGAGCGACTTGGAAATTTGCCCCCTCTGGATCGACCGCCTCGGTACGCCACTGAAGATGGCATATTCAGCTTATTCACTTCAGGTGTGATCTAATACATTGGTAAGCATTCCAAATATGCAAAAAACCTGGGTTCGGAAAAAATTGGGGCACTTTTTTCTGGAAATTTCCTTGTGTCTCTTTAACTCGGTTAAAAGTCAAAATTTAGTTGCATTTGACCATCATTAAAGGTGCAGTGAGAGATTTCAAATAACAGGTGTCCCTAAAAACTGGTGTAAAGCTTTCTTTCAAAAATATCCCCATGTGAAAGGATTAAGCTGAGAATCATTTCTTTGGTACAATAATTGTAAAATTTCTGGATTACTGTAGGAGCAAATACTAAATTCAGCCTATGTTTTATATAAATTGAAATAAGCATCTCAAAATGACTGCATTTTGTTTTCACTTTCAAGACATTGCTGTAGCCAATACAACCTACAAGGTAGGAAATCTATTGGGGTCCTATCTTTATGAAATAATAACATATCACACAATATATAGATGCCCCAGAATCTCTCATTGCACCTTTAGCAAAATGGGGTAGTCAGTCAAAATATTTTCTATTTTTGTACATGATGGGTGGCCCTTTCTATTTACCACTGTATTTTCAATCTTTAAAGGTGCAACAAGAGATTTTGAGGCACCCAAATATTGTGTCATAATAATAATTTCATATAGTTTCAATAATTTCAAAACATTTCTTACCTTGTATTTGGCTCAAAAAAAAAAAAAACGTCTTAAATTAAAAGAGAGAAAAAAGGCAATTTTGATTTGCTTATATTTCAATATAAAACATTGGCTGAATTTCATATTTGCTCCTATACAAAATTAGCTCAATTTTTGTACCAAAGAAACATTTCTCAGATTAATCCTTTCAGATGGGGATATGTTTGATGGAAAGCATTACATTAGTGCAAAAATCAGAATTTTCACATTTTTTAGGGACACCTGTTATGTGGAATCTCTCGTTGCACCTTTAAATAAGAGACAGTCACATCAAATTGTTGGTTGATGGCTTGAACTTTCTTCTTATGTATAACTCCCACAAACTGGATTTAATTATGGAGCCAAATCAAATTGCCACTACAGCCTTAATGTAAATGACGCTGTAGGCTATATTTGAAATGTTGAACAATTTTCAGAAAATATGAATGCCGGTGATTAATGTAGTCTGAGTGCACATAATGATAAGAGAGTTCAGTAAATATGGTAGTGTGGGCCGCCAGCTACAGCTGGCAGGACACTTAGCATCGTTGTGCGTGTGTATGTGTGTGTGTGTATGTGGTGGTGTGGATGTGGTGTCAAAAATGGTAAGTTTTTTTTTAAATTGACATCAATCTGAAAGTTTAAACTTCAATTGGAACCAAATTCTGTCATAGTTGCACAAATGGGATCCTATATGTTGATGAGGGCAAGGGTCATGTTGAAAGGTCAAAGGTCATGTGAGGTTCAAGTTGAAAAAAATGGGCTAAAAATTGTAAAATTGATCTAAATTGATGAAACTGAAGTCAATTGGAACCAACTTTTGCATAGGTGCACCATGCGATCCCTCATAGGTGATGAGATCAAAGGTTCACGTGCCAGGGTTTCAAAGGTCATGGGGCGGCCCAGCTTATATTCTTTGAATATAGCGAGTTGCGCGAAAGCCGAGAACGCGAAATTCTAGTTAATATAGTCTCATTAAAGTGAAATGTCAGGCTAAATATAGGCTTCACTATATTTCAAATGCGTCTTGGTTTGTATATAATTGTCTATTAGTCACCAGAACGACAATAGGTCACTGGTAATTAAATGTAAAAAGTTAATAATTATATCGTTTTCAAGTCACGGTCATATGTGCAATAGCTGCCATGTGATACATCTGTGTGCTTGCCATGTGATTTAGGATAAAGTCTCAATTGTTCTTGCTGAGTCAGGGCTCTTGAAATGGTTCTTCAGGCGAGACAGTCACCTCTGAACAAACCATTTCAAGAGCCACTGACCAAAGACTGGGATTTTAATAGTAATAGTATGTTTGGTGGGATTTCTGACAAATGGCAGCTATTGAGGTACGAGTTAGTTTGCACTAAGAGGACGATTGTCATTCTTGCTATTTTGATGTCCCACAGTGGCCACAGAAAAACAGGAGATTGTGATGATATACAGTGTCCTGAAAGAGAAATAGCCAATGAATGAAACATGTGACCAAACTTCATTGTTCCCCATGACAAAATAACAAATCAAGATAAAAAAAAATGAAAACATATTTTGGTTAGGTTTAGATCACGCGTATTAATATGTAAAAAGCATAAAGATTGGTTACCGTTGACCAAACAGCATTGGGCTTAAAAGTAAAAATTTACCGGTTTTAGACAAACATGACCGAAGAATGGCCATCAAGTAATAAAAAGTATAAATGCAGAAAGTGGTGCTACCTGCATAGATGGCTTGTTAGGGCAAATCTGATTGACGTTTTTTCTTTTACTTTAAAATCACAAAAAACTTTGAACATCTTTGGGTTAATGCCACTGCACTGTTAAAAAACGGAAAGGTTCTTTGCATTTGTTGACTGTACCAAACACTCTGTCGTTGACTGTTGTGAGCTGTTGTTAGTTAAGTATTTCATCATTTAAGTCAGTATGGCACTGTGACTGTTGTGTCAGCCCTGTTCTGAAACTGGCTCAAAAAGTTTAATCAACGGTATGAGAATTAGCTTTTTCTTTTCCATCTGTCACCCAATTGTTTGATTTCTAAAAAAAATAACATCTCAGCCTACAACATCTTCACTGGTATGAATTTAGCCCCCCCATAGTGTTGAGCGTATTCATTTTACTTATCCGGGCATGGAAAGAGTAGAAACGCCTTTGAAATGAGGCCAAATATCGGAAATATTTTTCTGTTGTAGTGCGGAGTAGTGTGGGCTGAAACTTGACAGTAATAGTCAAAGTACACAAAATACATAACCCTAACCAGTGTTCTACCGTGTTCTCCCTGGTGGGGAGGGGGGTGGGCTGAAAGTTTTAAAATTCAGGAAAAAACAGGGGTTTTATGCATTGTGTAAAGATTAGGGTTTTTACCTAGGCCTCTATGAGTTATTTTTTGCCCTCCTCTGATTTTACCCTGGCACCGCCCCTGGTGGTGCATCAAGGGGTGCCTTGGGGGCTGAGGCCCCCCAAGAAAAATCTTGTTAAATCAGTCAGCTTTTTTGTATAATTTTAGCCACTCAGCCCCCTAGTCCCCATGCCCAGACTCAAGTATCAGAGCCCCCCAGATTTTATTTTAAAAACATTGTTAAATCAGCCTGCTTTTTGTTTAATTTTAGCAACTCATCCCCCAGTCATTCGCTAAGACTCAAGCCCCTAGTTTTCCCCAGTTTGAAGTTTGTTTTTTTATTTTAAAGAAAAAAGCAGCCTAAAAATGCAACTTAAATAATCACACATTTTATATATTCTTTTTCTCAGAGTTAACATATTCTTTTTCATGTAAAACAAAAAAATCATTGACAAAAGCCTTTTAGGAAGTTCACTGTGAAAGCAAGTAATAAAATGGAACAGTGCCCCTTTATTCTGCTCCTGGTCGTTTTTTTATATATATTAAAATTAGTTAGTATGTTTCGCACTTTCACCCACCTATGTTATCACCTTTCTTGCTACACTCTCCTTCAGTTAGTTCCTTTTTCTAAGCACCACAACCATGCCCACCCCTTTCGTCTCGACCTTCCTCCTCACTCATCACTTTCCTCTCCCCCTGTACTTCTATAGTTAACCCTCCTCCACTCCCTCCATTTTTCCCGTTTCTCTATCCCCCCCCCACTTTTTCAAACTTCAAACCGGAGTTCTCACTTCCTTTATTCGATCAAGTCTGAATTTGTTTAAGTCGAAGGCGTAATCTGCTTATACTTAAATGTACCTGAAGGCTTTTGTTACCATTTTAAACAATTGGAGATTGTTAAAAAAAGGTTCAACATCCAAACACTTTCCCCCAACCCATGAGTTCCTGATGTTGTTTTGGGCCTTTACAAAAAATAAGATTTGTAACGTTTCTCCTATGACCTTGTGGGTAAATCCCTAAAATTTCCCAAAATTTGTTTTTTTTTTTGTCTGTTTTGTTTTCTCTTTACGAAAAACAGTTCCAAATTGTTATGGGAATTTGTCGAATTTATTTAGTTACAAAAAGCGATCATCGATTTGTCCGAAATATTAAAATACTTATTAATTTGCACGTACGTTTACAAGAACCTAAACAAATTAGTAAGTGTAAGCCAAATGGATAATCTTTAGGACTTAAATAAATTCGGACTTAGTAAAGTTATAGGGCTACCTCCAAAGGTTTGAATCCAGAGGTTGAAAATTAAATCCAATTATTTTACTTTAAATCCAAATTAGACAAGACAGGAGGGAAGTTTAAACTGCCAGAAATAATTGAACAACCCGGAACATTCTCCTCCGCGTCTCATATCGGCGTGTAGACCGGAAGTAACATACCGGAAGCCGTGCACTTCGCGAATGATATTCAATAAAGTTGTACAAAAAAAAATGACCTTGCGAGGTAACCTCCGCTCACTTTCCCCCGAAGCTGTCCACACGGCACGGACACTCCGGAGGTGCAAGTCCAGGGGGGAGGGGAGGGGGTGGGGCAAAAAGAGGCGGGGAGCGGGCGAATGAATAGGGGAGGAAAAAAACATGAAGGAAAAGAGACGAGAAAAAAGAAGGAGGGGAAATACGAAGACTTAGAACGGAGGAAACACTTCAAGGAAAAAATCAGACTGCGACCACTACAGAGGGTTTGAAATAAAAAGTTTCAGCCGCCCATCGTGGACACAACGTCAATTTGAACAAAAATCAGACGTGTCTTGTGTTTTGGTTTGTTTGTTTGTTTGTGCATTTATTGCTATTGAGCCGGCGGGCCCAATTTGTTGGCTTCAAATAACAGAATAATCTGTGGAAATGTCACATGCTTAACAAGCGAAAAAAAAATTGTAAATAATGCTGGTTTACATTTAATTCCGTAAAATATTTTTCAATGTTGACTACAATTCACTGTTGTTCAATTAAGCAGGAAAGTTCCCAAAAAAATGTACAATTGAAAAATTCCTCTGTTATTGCTGCGAGTTTCCACACAAGAAGTACTTTCCTTTCCAGCCCCCAGTTGTAGACCCGGATATATGTCATTAGTCTTGGTTCGATACGCATGAGGTGAAGATAGGGACGAGCAGATACAGGGATAAATCATGTGTTGAAGGAATAAATATGTAGAATCTACTGAACTGAAAATTGGTGGAAAATGTACCCTGGGAAAATTAATCATAGGACAAAACCAAACAAAACAACCACCTTCGAACAACATTTTTTTTATTAGAAGTTGCGGCATATTTTAGCATTGTACCAAATAGAGATTTTGGATTGGGAAACATTTTGTGGACGGGATTGCCACAATTAGGACATCAAAGGGCCAGGGACGGTTTTCAAAAAAATCGGAACCAACTAGTAACAACAAGAAATAAAAAATTGGCCCACTGAGGAGGGAAAAAACTTCCCCACACACCTCTAAACAAAAATTTTTAAAAATTGGAAATAACACGTTCCTTGTTGGTGAAGTAAAGAAAGAAAAAGGAAAAAAAAATAGACGTGGAGGCAAAAAAAAACCCCCCCCAAATCTTGCCCCGACCCAAATCTTCATGCCTCCTTGAAATATATGGTGTCCTTCAACTCCGAAATGACTATTTCACATGTATGGCAGCAGCAGCTCAGCGCAGGGAACTCATATAGGTAAAAAAACCCTAATTTTTACACAATTGCTTTAAAACCCCAGTGTTTTTTTCTTGACTTTTCAACTCTTGGGGGGGGGGGCGGGAATGGCAGCCGCCCCCTCCTTGCCACAACCACTGGTAGCTTCCCATTAATGCCATGCTTCCAATAGAGGTTTTTTGTTTAAGACACTGTTGTGAATCGTTAGAGATGAAACATGGCTGATTCATCTCTCTTTAACAAACATTGCCCTCCTATTTTGATTGTTGAAGTTGATTTTTTTTGGTAATTTGTATTAGAAATAACGTGGTGTTAAAAGTCTTTTGTACAAGTGATGTTATATTGTGTGTGAAGTTTTGGAAATTCTTTATTCACTTTAATTTCAATTCAGTTGCATTCTTTGTATACACTTTCTAAGCAGCTTTGCATCATGATTGATCATATTGCATTTTTTATGGAATTCTCTTAGAAATTTTTAAAAATAATACTGAAGTATACCCGGGTATATAACAGATATGTTCATGCGCCATTAGGACATTAGAGAAGGATTTCGTGATCTTAATCAAGATACAGAATGTGTGTTATCTGGGTTCAGGCAATAGCATACCGGAAATAATTGCAGGTTTTCATGGAAAAACACCTCTATTTTGCCATTGGCATTTAAAGTCATAATTTGAAGAGCAGAAGTGAAAGTTTTTTTCAGCAATTAATTATCCTCCTTTGGACATTATTTTTTGAAATGTACGGACAATCATGCAATTTTTTAACCATGCACCTGGATGGAGAGAAATAAATTTTACAGGGGGAAAAATTCACAGGATGAAAGAAATTAAAGCTCATCCATTTTCTGGAGGTGTGTATCAATTGGCGGTGCAAATATGGGCTTTTAATTTTTTTCCAGGTAACCAAAGTGAGCCTGTTGACCTTATTTTCAATGACGCCTCAAAAAATTCAGAAGGAGGAGGGAGGATGTAGTGTCCTGGCACTGCCACACTCATTCAGTATCAAACACAGTTCTTTATTCCCTCCTTTCCCCTCCCCCTCATTATACCCGCCTTGCGTAAACGGGCGGGTACATTTGCTCCTTGTGATTCTAATCTTCTTCTTAATTTCATCACAAACACCAAGGGTGTATGGGGCTTTAGCTCACACTAAAAAGGCCCCTTAGAGCCGCTCCCAGCTTGGCACAATGATAGCCTCCCATGACCCCCTCTAGTGCCTGGTGGCAATCTCGACCCCAGAGGTCAAAGGCACACTACAAGGGCCTATATGTGAAACCATTATGGCATCTAGCTCCGTAACTGCTCTGGCCCTAAAGCTTCCCCACTTGGCACAATGATAGCTGTGACCCCTCAGTGCCTTCGGCCAATCTCGACCACAGAGGTTAAAGGTCAAAAGCTACATGAGGCCCACCACAAACACAGCGGGAAGCTGTATTTGCGGGTTGCAAATAATAGGGCCAATCTTAGTTGCTTCTTTCATTTTCTTCTTACCAACCTATTCCCTCTTGTTGTTCCCTTTCTGGCTCTTTTCTGGCTACGGTTGAGATGAATTTCCACGCTCACTGACCTGTTGTGAGGGGAAATCTTACCCTGCCCCTCCACCCACTACACGGCTGACATCCATAGCTATACTAATTTTTAAAGGATAATGGACCCATCAGTTATACTAAAAGGCCCAAAGATTAGCCAAAAATGACTCTAAATATCAAATTAAAGCCGCTTTTTTATACCATTCTTTGTTTTCTTCATCATAACACACATTTGAGCTATTTAGGGGAAGAAAACATGATTTTTAAAAAAATAAACAATGACGCAATTACAGTGATTTTGCTTCGACATATTTAGTGCATGGCACATTTAGGCTTCTGTATTAAAAATCAAACAGAAAAAATTTGAGAACTGTGATGCATACAATGCTTGTTGTTTTAAGGAAATTGGAGATCCATTCCTACTGCTGCAATGGATATTCACAGAAATAGGGGGGGAATGTTAACTCAGGTGCAGTAAGCCAGGGGGTGCGGGGGGGGGGGTGTGACGCACCCCACCAAAAACGGCAATCTGCTAAAGGTCCGCTGTATCATTGCTGAAATTTGCCGCTTTTTGTGCCTTCAAAAGCCGGCTCGAGAATATTTGAATGTCAAGGTTCAATTTAATTACATAAAATTTCCAGAAAATAATGGTTTATACCTAAAATGAAGGTTCAAATTGTAGAGAAAATGCAGAGCTTCAGGAGCTGTTCCCCCGAGACCAAAGCAAGGGGCACCCCTAAGGCGGAACACCCGCCCCCACCTGTTTAGTTCTTGTGCTTTCACAAAAAAAGAGTCCTTTTTTTCTGGCAAATCTGCACCCCCCAACAGTGTCAAAAAATCGAGGAGCTTCAGGGAGCTTTGGGCCTAAGGCGGGCTCCTGGACACCACCTGTTGTTATAGCCCCCCCCCGTTGCAATAGCGAAAGGGAACAAGTATGGAAAGATGAATAAAAAACAAATAAAGTAAGGGATAAGGGCTCACTGGAAGGCGGTAATTGTGGTAGGGAATGTCTTAGTTTAACGTTGTGTCTTATTGCCAGAATTTTTCTGAGATTGACTTTGTTTGGCCTTCCTACCACACCAAACCTATTGACTATATTAACAAGAGAGTCTGTTGCCCACCCTAATGTTGGAATCAGTCCAAACTCATTCACTGTCCATAGGGTGGCAGTTGTTCGAGTTGTAGTAGAAATATAGTAAATGGGTTGACCCAGACTTACTCCAATCAATTTAACACAAATTGTTTGATTTACTCTGCTTAATTAGGTTTAATATCACCGGTCACACGATGCCATAATGTGGATCGCAAGACACCGAATACTGTCTCATTGGTCCGAACAAATCGGAACATTGGACGTCCAAGGAAAGGAAAATAAAAATAGAATTTCCAGCTGCCCTAGTTGTAATAACAAGATTTAATGTGTGTTGCGCAATTGTCTATACATTCCAATTTTATACCTTTGATTTCACCTGCGGTACTACATTGATTTCTTTGAAGGTGGTGATTGTTAAACCCCATTTTCAATGCAGAATTTCTAGTTCAGTTGTACGTACAGTTTGTAAATGTACACATAGGGTTAGTAACAAGTGGGTGGTGTTGTGGGGAGTATATAGTTTGTGTCTTGTTGGAGAGGGATGAGCATTCATTGTGCTAATCAGCTTTCGGAAAGTTCCATTTTTGTGGGCCTCAGGCAGGGGACCTTTGGATTGACTACTTCGATTTCTTGGATGTCTACTTCATCATCGTAATCCGTCATCTTCGAAAATCATAGTCATGGTCATCCTCGTCATGTCGTTCGTCGTCATCATCATTTTCAACATCTATCTCCCTTCACCCCACCAATACACCACACCACCACCTGGATATAGGGTTAGGTGAGGATATAGGAGTAGGTTTATGGGGTTTAGGGGTTGAGGTGTTATGGTATAGGGTTATGGTTACGGATCTAGGTTAGGTATGGCACAACTGGTGCTTACATTGAGGGGCCGCTTGCTATACCACCCCAAAAAAGTTGGGACCCAATTTAAAAGACTGAAAAAAAGGTGCTTCGGTCAATGTTGGTAAGATAAAAATTTACTTTGATACTTTATACATGTCTCTATTATCAAAATCCAAAATGGAATTACACCCCACCCTGAAGACGCTTTTTTGTAATAGGGCAAACATTAACATCCTGGAGCTAAAAAGCTGCTAAATTTTTTAGTTTCACATAGCAATGATGCCATGGTGGTCACAAGTTTTGTAAGGCAAAATCCAGTGGCCGGAACAATTTGCTTCATTAAACTGGTCGTAGTTCGTAGTTACAACCAAATTTCAAGGTTGACCACTCATTTTTTAGCTGGAACAATATATTTCAAATTAAATTATTTTCAACTAAAAAAAAATCCAACTTCAATTAATTGTGATCATACCTAATCTAGGGGTTAGGGGTTTCTGGTTCAGAGTTAAGGTTTTGGTTCAGGGTTTTAGGGTTTAGGTCAAGGGTTAGGGTTGTGGTCAAGGGTTGAGGTGCATTCAGACCTCTATCGCTATGTGTCGGCCCAAGTTGGAGACGTGGACCGATATCTTCCTCCACGCTGGGGGGAGGGGACACATCAGTGACAAGACTTGGCCATCGTGGGCACGACAGATGCCTCCGGTGATTAATTTCTGAAGTGAGTAAAGTTCACGTTATCCAGCCTGAAGCGGCGGGCACCGTTATTGTTTTAGGATTAAGGTTATGTTTCTAGAGTTAGGATTATGGTTGGGTTAGGGTTATTGTTATTTTCTAGGGTTACGATTTGGATTTAGTGTTAGGAGCTTATGGTATAGCATTAGGATTATTATGGTGGAAATAGTGTCTCTGTTAGCGTTTATTGTCTTGGGCGTTAGCATTAGGGTTAGGATTTACGGTGTGTAATGGTCTGGGCCAGGATTAGGGGATTACGTAGGATATGGTGGGTAGGATGAGGGTGATGCGGAAGGGGGTGAAGGGGGTTGGGAAGAGGGTGAGGGGGTACAGGGGTTATGGTTTCTGGGTGATAGTGTACGGGTAGGGGGCGTATGGGAGGTTAGTAGGGGGTGGGGTAAATGCGTCATGACGGTAGGGTTAACCATCATTGTATAGGGTTAGGATTTAGGGGTTTAGGGATTTATTATGGGCTAGGGTTAGCCTTAGGGTTAGGTTTATGGTGAGTGGAATGGTGTAGAGAAGGGGGTCAAAAAACCTTTTTGACGCAGAGGGGCCGCTCTTGTTTGAATCCATAACTATTGTGGGCCACAAGCAAGATTCGGGGGGGGGGGGGGGTGGGGGCGTTCTGAGAAGTGGAAGTAGGACCATATCCATTACCAATATTTGCCAAAAAGGGGACCCTTAGCTACACCACAGAGCAGCTTTTGATTTTGGTCAAGAACGACACAAATGTTCAATTTTTTATGAGAAAATGTTGACGGAATAATGGATTATTGTCCCATAATTTTAGAACATTTTGTTTCAGATGAAGGATAGGGGGAGGGGAGGGGGGGCGGGAGTCGGTTGGTAGGAGTGGGTTAGTGGCGGGTGGTGGCCCAATGCAGGTAGTGGGGTAGTAATCCCCTTGGTAAACGATGGGTGTTAAACATAGTGACTCCCAACATTTTTATTGCATGTAACAGCGTAAGGTGACTCCTACAAACCTTTGCTAAAAAAATAAACACCTTTGACCTCGAGTATTTTGGATGAGGTTTTTTTTTTGAAGGCAGACCAAACAATTTTTTCTTTATACCTAGTAATTAGCCCTGTGTCGTTTTTACCCATCATTAACAAGCCCATTATCAGGCAATTGGCAACCCTAACCGTAGCGACATCACACCCCTTCAGAAACAAACAAAGCAGGTGTTAAATCAACGGTGATTGTCACTCCTTAACGGGCATGCCAGGCAAGCTGGGGATCACTGTTAACCCATAAAGCCTGCACGTGGTGCGGACATGATCCACGGTAAGAAATATTTTTGAACAAGACCATTGATGTTTAAGAGCTGAGGGGTGTGGAGATTGAACTTTAAAAGGGATGGCCATAATAAACTGAGAGGAATAATAGGTACTTGAGTGAGGTTTAGTTGGGCCCATGGTGAGCTGGAGAGTTAAATAACAAAAGCAAAGAGTAACCTTTGGTAGCGTAATTGTTAACAGGCCTGAAGAGCCTTGTAATTTACCCACATTTAAGCCTTAAAAGACCAGTGCCTCAGATATTAAAAGCTTAATCAGGGTAATTTGTGCAGATTTAGCACTGATATTTTTGTCAAAGTTGAATTTTGCTTTAATTGGGAATTTAACTTACTCAAAACTTTTGTGACTCATTTCAAAACATTAGCCCAAAACAAACAAAAACAAGTAGAAAACACAAGATTTGACACGTCATAAAAATTCAGTCAATTGCCAGCTATAGGTGGTTGGTATTATAGATTTTAAAGGTGCCTGTGTACATTTTAACGATAGTCTTTGGGACATTCCCCGATTTACGGGGAAGTAGTATCGATTTTGAAGATCAGACTGAACATAGGCCGTATTTTTCTCATTATCGTCCTGAAATTTGACGCCCTCAAATCGATTTCCATTTTCCCAAGATTGTCTAACAAAAAAACCCCGCCATTTTAATGGTTTTTGACCACTATCGCAATAAAGAAACCTTAGTATTGAATAGGGCACTTTGCAATAGGCATTATTGCTTCTCATACCTATAAAAACCACACGTTTGTTTTCACCCTTGCTTTCTATCTGGTTGTATTTGAGCGGGAGTGTGTGCATGTCCCAGGCTCTCATACTCAGGGTTGAGAACAAAAAACCGATATAATGGGAATAAAGCACAGTTAATTAAGGAACAATACAAAAACATGGAGCTGACGAATTCAAGGACATTGAAAAAGAGTGTTGCTCCAAAGCAAGGCGTGTAAGTGCTCTCCCTTCGTGTGGGTGTTGAAAGACGAGAAGGAGGATCGATGGGGTGTTCCTTCAAGGAATTTTGATGACGATAAGGGGCGGGGTGTCCTGCCTCTTCCAATGATATTTTGAAATGTTGATAGATGACGTTTTGCTCTTCCTGATGACCAAAGGAGGAGTTTTTACTTCTTCCAAGGATGTGTGGAGAACGCGGGCGGTCATTGCTTACTGTCAAGGATTTTGGAAGGAGAAGGGATAATATGGGTCTTTCTCATCTTCAAGGGGGGGGGGGGTCTAGAAGTAGGAAGTAGGACCCATATCCATACCAATCTTTGCCAAAAAGGGGACCCTTAGCTACACCACAGATGCAGATTTTGGTCCAAACTGACACAAATGTTCAATTTTTTATGAGAAATGTTGACGGAATTGGATTAATTTTCCCATAATTTTTAGAACATTTTTTGTTTCAGATTAATGAAATTGGAGGGGGGGGGGTAGTAATCCCCTTGGTAAAACGAGGGTTAAACATAGTGATCCAACCATTTTTATTGCACTGTACAAGCAAGGTGAAACTCCTACAAACCTTTGCTAAAAAAAATAACACCTTCTGACTCTAATATTTTTGATCGGTTGAATCAGACAAACAATTTTCTTATACCTAGTAATAGCTCGTGTCTGTTCCCCATCATTAACAAGCCCATTATCAGGCAATTGGCAACCCTAACCGTAGGACATCCCACCCCCTTCAGAAACCAAACAAAGCATGTTACTCAACGGTGATTGTCACTCCTTACAGGCATGCCAGGCAAGCTGGGGATCACTGTTAACCCATAAAGCCTGCACGTGGTGCGGACATGATCACGGTAAGAGATACTTTTTTTGAACAAGACCATTGATTGTTTCAGAGCTGATGGGTGTTTAGATGAACTTCAATTGTGGCCAAATAACTTGAGGCTAATAGGTACTTGAGTGAGGTTTAGTTGGGCATGGTGAGCTGGAGTTAAATAACAAAGCAAAGAGTAACACCTTTGGTAGCGTAATTGTTAACAGGCCTGAAGCAGCCTGTCATTTACCACATTTAAGCTTAATAAGTACCAGTGCTCAGATAAAAGCTTAATCAGGTAATTTTCAGATTTAGCACTGATATTTTTGTCAAAGTTGAATTTTGCTTTAATTGGGAATTTAACTTACTCAAACTGTGACATAAACATTAGCAAACAAACAAAAACAAGTAGAAAAACAAGATTTGACAAGTCTTAAAAATTTCAGTCAATTGCCAGCTATAGGTGGTTGTATAAGATTTAAAGGTACATGTTCCGATCGTCTTTGGGACCCCCCGATTTACCCGGAAGTAGTATCGATTTTGATATCAGATGAAAGGCTGTATTTTTCTCATTATCGTCCTGAAATTTGAGCCCTCAAATCGATTTCATTCCCAAGATATAAACAAAAAAACCGCCATTTTAATGGTTAACCATCGACATAAGCACAGTATTGAATAGGGCTTTGCAATATGCATTATTGCTTCTACCATAAAAACCACAAGTTTGTTTTCCACGGTACTTGATAGGGAGTGTGTGCAATTGCCAGGCTCTCATATCAGGTAGAGAACACAAAAGATATAAATTGGAACAAGCACCTTTAATTAAGGAAAAATACAAAAACATGGAGCTGACGAATTCAAGGACATTGAAAAAGAGTGTTTGCTCCAAAGCAAGTTAAGGATGTTGAAAGAGAGAAGGAGAGAGATGGGGTGTTCCTTTCAAGAATTTTGAGAGAAAGGGGGGTGTCTGCTCCTTCCAATGATGTTGAAAGAGACAGGTTTGCTCCTTCCTGCTGAAAGAGGAGTTTACTTCTTCCAAGGATGTTGAGAAAGAGGGGCTTGCTAATTTCAAGGATTTTAAAGGAGAAGGGAATGGGTTTTCTCTATCTTTCAAAGATGTTGAAAGAGAGGGGTTTGCTCCTTTAAGGATGCTGAAAGAGAGGGTATGTTCCTTCAAAGGGTGTTGAAAGAGAGTAGTTTGCTCATTTCAAGGATGTAGAAAAAAGGGTTTTGTTTCTTCTAAGCAAGGCAATAAGAGGTGTGGTTTGCTTTTGCAAGCATATTGAGAGAGGTTTGTGCCTTCCAAAGTGAGGCTTGCTTCTTTCAAGGATGTTGAAAGAGAATAACTTACTTATTCCAACGATGTTGTTCTTGAAAGAGAGCGGTTTGCTTTTTCCAAGGATATTGAAAGAGAGAATTTTGCACCTTCCTAAATTTGGAAAAAAGTGGGGTTTGCTCAGAATGTTAAGAGAGGGAGAGAGTTTATAGAGGCATTTGCTCCTTCCAAGAATGTTGAAAGAGACAGGTTTGAAAGAGAGGGTTTTGCTGCTTCCAAGGATGTTGAGCAAGAGGGGATTGGTAATTCCAATGATTTGGAAAGAGAGGGATTTGCTTCTTCCAAAGATGTTGAAAGAGAGGGGTTTGCTTCTTCAAGGATGTTGAAAGAGAGACAGTTTGTTCCTTTCAAGGACATTGAGAAGGTATTTGCTTCTTTCAAGAATGTTGAGAGACAGGGGTTTGCTTCTTCCAAGAATGTTGAGAAAGAGGGGTTTACTCCTTCAGTGATGTTGAGAGATTTACACCTCCCAATGATGGTGAAAGAGAGGGTTTCAGATTGGTTTGCTCTTTCCAAGAATGTTGAAAGAAAAGGTGTTTGTTCCTTCCAAGAGCAATAAGAGGAGGCATTTACTCCTTCCAAGCATATTGAGAGACGGTTTGTTCCTTCCAAAATGAGGTTTGCTTCTTCAAGGATGTTGAAAGAGACTGAGTGACTCAGATGTTGAAAGAGAGCAGTGTACTCTTTCCAAGGATGTTGAAAGAGAGAGGGAGATAGATTTGCACCTTCTAAGATAGTGAAAAAGTGGAGTTTGTTCCTTCCAAGGATTTTGAAAGAAAGCAGTTTGCATCTTCCAAGGATGTTGAAAGAGAATGTTTTGCTCCTTCAAAAAGTAAGGGTGTTTCTCATTCCAAGTATGTTTGGGGGGGAGGGGTTGTTCCTTCCCAGGATGCTGAAAGAGAGGGGTTTGCTTCATTCCAAGAATGTTGAAAGAGAAAGGGTTTGCTCTTTTCATGGATGTTGAAAGAATAGGAAGACAAAGCTCCTATTCCCACTTGCGCTTTGCTACGGCATTTCCACCATCTTGGATTTTCGTCGATGGAGGCTATTCAGTGTCCCATCAGATTGTTTGCAGCCCTGCTTGTCAATCTTTGAGTGTATAACAACAGATGGTTTACTGCCTGGCATTTGTATGGTCAGGCTATGTTCTGGCCAAGAGAAGATAGCAGTAGCTCCCACAAGGCATTGCTTTCCAATGGAGGATTTTTGTACAGGAGTCATGTTGAATTGCTAAACCAATTGAAAATAATGGGGGGGGGGGGGGGACAAAAGTATGTTGGCCAATCTTGAAATTTTTGACACGGGTATTATAGTAGCGATGCGGGGCGGGGTAAAAAACCACTATAACTCAGAATCGATTCCTTTTCATGAAACCTTATAGTACAAGAACCAGCAGCACTGGAAAGTAAAGCCCCCATAATCCTTTGCGCGCACAAACAATATTATCGACTGGTGAAGTTCGTGTTGACCCCCCAATTTTTAGTTGGTCACCGTGCGGTATGGTATAAAACTTACAGTCAAGTGTACACAACACCAGCCCTCCGCACGATAGCTACAGAGTAGTGTCATGAACAGTACGTACGCCGTCACTGAAAGCAATGTTACAGTACTGCACTGAATTGAAATTATTCAAGGACCCTTTTTATTCAAGTCCAAAAGAAAAACAACATAAAAGTCCGATATGCCAAAGACAGTGGTTACAAACATACATCCATGCCTAGACTCCGTCACCTTCCCCGGTCCGTTCCATTCGCATGCCAGTTTTTGTATCGAGTTCTTACCAAATGCCGTGCACAACAAAACCCAACAACAATACCGCTTCTACAAAGACACAGTAAAAGTGCTGGATAGATTCACTGAAACGTGTAATTACTAGGAAAATTTAAATTTAGAGGTAGGAATCATGTGGCCGAAAGGAATTACGAAAGTCCGATTCGAATTCAACACAAAGCTGATTAACGGCTTGTGACGGAGTCATGTAAGTAGTATCGTATACGCGCCGCTGTTAGATCATGGACGCTAGACGGACGTGGCACCCAATTCTATTCGCTCAATTCATACGTTAAAATGCCTACAGTGGAACAGTTGGTTTTGGCTGGTTTGAAGAATTTCTCAAGATGAGTAATAAATATGGAAAATACTCTTTAAAAAATTTGGCGCCATAGCAATCGAGAATCATTTTGATCGTTCATACACTCTCCGTTAGAAATTGAGGCCGATAGGACTTAAGCGCAGCGCTCGATAATCTACAAGGAACGTTTGTGTGTGGAAAGTATGAGTACGTGTTATTGCTATTAGAGGTCACGGCGGCAAGAAAACACGAATCTTGTAGGCGAAAAGTACTTGGGAAGGTTATTCTGAGCCGCTGTTTGATGTAGTGACAAGAGAGTACTTAAATTCAAGATTGGGATGAGTTCTACTTCAGTTGGTATTTTTATCATACCCTATATTAAAATACTGTGACAACAGTGCAAAAATTGGATGGAAAATTGAATTGTGGGAAGAATACTTATACCTCCTCTGCCCTGAATTTCCAGGATTCATCTTTGACTTCAATATTGTGATGCTCAGATCAATGCCAATTTGAAAAGCACAGTAAGTTCACATTCTGTACAACGTGCTTCCCAACATTCTTTCTTGTAACATAGAATCAGGAGGTGAAAAACAGGTAGGGGACGTGATGACCTGAAGGCCATGTTCTATATCATGGTGTGAGTACAACACGGTCGTAAGTGCAATAGCTGCCATTTGTCAGAAATTCCCAGCAAACACACTATTATGCCAAGTCTTTTGGTCAGTGGCTCTTGAAACAGTTCTTCTGGCGACAGAGTTGCCTGAAGAACCATTTCAAGAGCTTTTGACTGAAGGCAAGATAAATTGAGTTATCGTAATAAATGGCAGCACACAGATGTATCACATGGCAGCTATTGCACTTATGACCTTGTTGCACTCACATGAGGATGTAAAATTGTTGAAGCTTACATTGATATGAGTGAGAATTGACTTACAATCTTAAATTCACTTTTGAAAAATGTGTGATAACTTATTTTCAGCTATCTGAAGCATTCTGAGCATTTTGTTTACATGGCGGCCGTTGACCTCCATTTGAACGTGAAATTATTTTTGTTCATAAGCGGCCTTAATTTGCAGCAATATCTGGCCTTGTGCCAGCCCCGAAAACGAGTAGTGATACTCATGGTAAGTTGTTTCCTATTGTTAAAAGATCTAGTGAAGCAAAACAGAAGACCAGTTCTAAGAAAACAATGGCGGCAGAAGCATAACAATTTAGCGAGGACGGGCACCTAAATTTTACAAGTGTACTTGGGGCTCTTCACAAATTTTAAGAGGGATACAAAGAGTGTGGAAATTTGTTGGAGTGTGTCCCCTCCTTCATATCACACCCTTCTTTTACCACAATCAGTCATTTGAAATTTAACATTTGCTCTTAAATTTGCTTTCCAAGGTGGATATCATGTTCATGTACACTCAAAATGTACCCTATGCACATATTTTTACTTGGTTAAGACAAACACCCTAAACAAGCATTTGGGTTTGATTTCTGAATGGGTAATTTGTGTGAATGTTTAAATTAAAAATGGCACCCTAAACAATTATTTTGATATGATTTGATATCCTAAATGGTTATTTTTATGAAGTTTATGTGCAGGAGTTAATCAGAATGATGACACTGAGATAGGCAATGATGGGGATTCCTAAAATTCAGAAAACATTTAAAATCACCTGTGGAAACTACCATGTGAAATCAAGAAAACAAATCTGGAAGAAAATCCATTATTTTTTCCAGCATTTATGTGAAAAGTTGTCAAACTAATTTCAGAGTAATCAAAATATCACACCCTAAACACGCAATTCTCAGAGAGAAAAACATACCCTAATTCTGTATTTTTGGTGATTTTGATACCCTTAACAAATATACGCAATCTTGATGGTAGTATGTACACCATAATACAAAGTAAAGGGGGTGTCTCCCTAGGGTTAGGGCCATCTCCTTAGGGTTAGCGCTGTCTCCTTAAGGTTAGGGCTGTCTCCTTAGGGTTAGGGCTGTCTCCTTAGGGTAAGGGCTGTCTCCTTAGGGTTAGGACTGTCTCCTTAGGATTAGGTCTGTCTCCTTAGGGTTAGGGCTGTCTCCTTAGGGTAAGGGCTGTCTCCTTAGGGTTAGGACTGTCTCCTTAGGATTAGGTCTGTCTCCTTAGGGTTAGGGCTGTCTCCTTAGGGTTAGGGCTGTCTCTTTAATGCTCTAATTTAAAGCGGCCGTTTGCCGTAACTTTAATCAACAAATGTGTCTATTACATGAATATTATAGGCTGGTCCTCATTGATATTATAACTACAAAGGTCACAGACTGGTCAAACAGGGTGCATGTTGTGGGAATCAACTCCAGCTTGGCGTTTTCTTGTATTAATGCCATTTCCGTCGTCTGCTGAATAAATGTCGCCGGAGTCATTTTATTATAAAATCGTTCTGTTTACCCATAAGGGTGCTGATTTGGTCTTAATCATTTCAGGTGAGGGCTAATGTATATAAAAGCTTTACAACCATGCAAAAATTTTGAAAAATCTTGACGGCGCACACTATTTTTCAAATGTGCCAGTGTCTCTTTAAACTCTTTCCCCAAAAAAGAGGGGGTGGGGGGAGAGGAGAGAGTGTTACAATTGCACCTGGTCCTGTTGTATAGCCTTCTCAGCACTTTGTTTACATTCTGGCCATTGACCCCATGCTCATTGGACGCAAAATTATTTTTTGTTCTAACCACCCTCCATTTAGGAAGTATCTTTGGCCTAGTGCCAGTGCAAAATCGAATACAGTTTTACTTTTGCTAAACCTGCTAAAGAAGCTACCTGTTGAAAAGGTGAAATGAAGCAAAGAACAAGAAAAAGGTTCTACAACAACCACAACTAGAAATTTTGGGTGAACAACCTTGTACTATTAATCACTGGAAGAATTTTAAGGTTTGTTTTTTGTCATCAATCACTGCCGGGCACTTAGCCAAGTTCATTCAGATCTAAAGCCTATAAAAAGTACAAAAAGGAAATAAACTATCAAGTTAATACATTTTTTACTCTGGGGTTCTGTACTACCTAAGTAATGTTTCCAAATTCAACCAGGACTTTTAGAGAGGAGATTTGGTTGTTTTTCAGGTAACAACATCCAATGATCCTTTTCAATGCACAAATACAACTAAGGTCAAGTGAAGAAATGTTTAAAATTACCATCAAAACTTTGTGGCTGAGAAATGCGATGATTTTTTTTACTTCGGATACACTGTATTTTTTGTTGTTTATCCCCGGAAATCCCTGATTTCGAGATTTCCTCATCATTTTAATAAAAAGCACCCTACCTCCTGAAAATGACCGACTGATGTACCCTGGGTACTGATTTAGCTCCCCGGATAGAAATATTGGATTGCAGTTGCTTGCCTTGTCTCAAAATATTGGGACAAAATGGAATAACATTTGCATTTTTGTCTCTATTTTTTGAACAATTAGACCAGCTTTGAGCTAAATTTGGGCCAAATTAAAGTAAATTGGGCAAATTTTTGTGCACTTTATGTGCATTTGGCCCTGTTTAGCACTTGTTGCGCAGGTCATCGGGTCAACTTGAGAATTTTGCTCACCTTTGGTTGATTGCCTTGGAATGCCCTGCTGATTAGATCAAATTTGATACAGAATGCAACCAGTGTAAGGGTATAGTATCACAATTTGTACTCGTGTAGTTTGCTTCAATAATTTTCTTTTACAGAAAAATGTGTCGTCTTTGTTCTTTTATCATCTCGGCTCTAAAAGTTGAATGCAGTTAACCAGATTCAAGTAGGTTGAACTGGTTTTGATATAGAATGTGGACACTATTTGCCTGGAAGTAAACCAGAATTTAGACCTTGGATAGGCTGAAGTATGGTATTCTATTCATGCGTACACCCATAGGCGGACTGATCATACGGTTGCGCGGGAAATTACCAAAACCAACCAAAAAAGAGCAAATTAACTTTGGTGCAGTTTGGACAGGAAAGTTCGCAACTTGAAGAAATTAGGCAGTTTTTTAAAAGTGTGCAAATATGCTGTCAATGAGCCCTTTAGTCTTTTTCCTATAATGTGTTCGGGGGGGGGGGGAAGTCCCACTGCTATACTGCATTTCTCTACCTCTGTGCAGTGATGTCAGCACAAGTTTTGTTATTTATGCCAGTGAACCGCTCATGCTGACTTTAAGCGACGGCGCTTTTACGCTCAATGATGGCACTGCTTCATGTCTAGTCTTGGCGTGTGCAAAAAAGTTGCATCAAGTTTATGACATCACTGTGCAGAAATACACAGAGGTAGAGAAATGGAGTATAACTAATTTTGTGGGCTGTTAGGCTGCTATTTTCTCTCTTAGCTC
>JAMKCH010057007.1:0-92817 GCA_023653785.1 Ophioderma brevispina | reverse complement strand
CCTTGTTTGTGCATTGTTGCTCCAGCAATGGGCAGACCAAGAGGTGTTCCATTGTGTGCTGTTCCACAACCACAGGTAGTATCCTGATCTGCTTCCAGATAGCCCCACTTCTGCAAGGAAACCTTAGATCGGCCAGTTCTAGTTCTCAATCTGTTTAGGCATCGGCATTCAGCCCATGAGGAGTCAGCTCCAGGTGGGAGATGCTCACCAGGTTCAATACCGATAGATGTTACTTGGTTGATGACAAGTCTTTCTTTCCACAAGGCGACTCTCTTGACCTCATTAGAGACTGTTTCAAGAGGTTGGGCTTTGCTTAAGAAACTCTCTCTAGATTTAAGGCGGTTGGCAGCAGGTATCTGTCCAGACATAGGGTGCTTCACATTGGATACTTGGCAGCTACGCTCTTGCATGCTCGCTACGCTACGACGGATGTCTGGTGGAGCAATTCCTGCTAGGATGTACAAGTTTTCCGTTGGTGTTGGACGGAGGCATTTAACGCTGGATCAAGCTTCTTGGCATGGGTTGATCTTTCCCATACAGGGCAGGCATACTCTGCACATGAGTAGCACAGGGCAAGTGCCGACGATCTTAGGGTATGTGGGCGAGCACCCCATCTTGTGCCAGTGAGTTTGTTCAAGATGTTATTGCGTGAACATACTTTACTCTTCGTCTTCTCGATGTGGGTCTTATAAGAGAGAGTGCGGTCCAAGGTAACTCCTAGGTAGACAGGTTATCACAGTGCTCCAGGGGAGTTCCAGAGCAGGTAACTTTAAGCTGACGTTTGGCTTCACGGTTGCGTAGATGGAAAGCACACACCTGTATCTTAGATGGATTTGCACGTAGGTGGTTTTCCTCATAATAAGGAGTGAGTTCATCCTAAGCTTTGGAGAGTCTCTCTTCAACAACTGTGAAGTCGGCATCTTGTGCGCTAATTCCAAGATCGTCTGCATAAATAAAACGACAGGTTCCTGCACTCCTAGGTTGGTCGTTGGTATTATATATATGTTGAACAGGAGAGGTGCAAGCACACTCCCTTGTGGTAGACCATTCTTGAGCCTACGCCATCGGCTCTTCTTCGCTCCAAGCTGAACAAAGAACATCCTGTTTACCAGCAATCCTCGGATAAGCTCAGTCAAGCGGATGTCCTTGGTAATTTCCAGGATCTTATGGAGTAGGCATCTGTGATTAACAGTGTCGTATGCTGCTGATAGGTCGACGAACACAGCTCCGGTTACCATACCCTTCTCGAAACCATCCTCAATGTGTTGAGTTAGGTTGAGTACTTGGCTTGTTGTTGATTTGCCTGACCGGAAACCTGCTTGTTCTGGTATGAGGTGTTCGTCTATCACAGGTGCGATACGATTGAGCAGGAGGCGTTCAAAGAGCTTGTAGGTATGGCTAAGGAGTGATATAGGTCTTTTTGGGATTGGATGGATCTTTCCCATGCTTTAGGAGTGCCATAACATGTGCTTTCCTCCAGATCTTTGGGAACCTGTGGGAAATAAGGCAGCAATTGTAGAGCTCAAGAAGCCATTCCTTTGCTACTGGGCCAAGATTTTTTAGTTGCTCAGTAGAGATGTTGTCAAGGCCTACTGCTTTTCTGGTTGAAGTTTAGCAATACCGGACTCAAATTCGTCCAAGTTGAAGGGGCGAGTGAAACCAGGGTCACCACTATCACTGGGTTTCTTGCTGCACTTGCCATTTAAAAGCAGTTGGTGGGCAACTTGGTTGGGTGTGACATTTGGCTGCTGTGGAGGTTCTGTTGGATCCCCTCGGAGCTTTCGGATAGTAGATTGCTGTTATGGGCCATATCGGTGGATTCAGTTAAAGTGTGCCAGGTTTTGATCTTTTCCTGGGAGATGCTCTCCGAAACTTCCTCACCTTTAGCAGTTGTTTCAGCCGAAAAAGGATCATCTTCAAACATGGTGGTATACTCTTGATATTCTCTAGCACATTCCTTGGAAAGGCCTGGTATATATTCCGTCCTACAGCCTCTGGGTATGAATCTCCGTGCAGTCTTGTTCACTAGTTGGGCAAATTCGTCATTGTTATGGGGTTTTGGAGCAACCATCTTCACGTTCTGATCCAGGTCATCAGTGAATCCTCGGCAGTCTGCTTTCCTTTAGTTAAAGCGGCGCTTAAAAGCACTTTGTTTGGTCTTACTGCAGCGTTGACTTGGATACCGATTGGTCGATGTTGAGTTTGTGGAACAGGATCCAGAACAAGCCAATGCTAAGAAAACCAAAGCCATGGTCATATCTACTAGGCACAATCCATACTCAAACCTACAATTTTATCTCAACAACCAGTCCATTGACAAAGTTAGTGACATCACCTTCCTTGGGATCCACATTACCAGCAAACTTACCTGGAATGTATATATAGATGCCATCTGCAGAAAGGCTCGGAAGATCATTGGCCTGATCCATAGAAATTTCCATCTTGCTCCTAAAAATCTTCGTCGCCCCCTGTACATTTCCTTGGTTCGTCCCATATTAGAATACAGCAGCACAGCCTGGCACCCACTTAACAAGACCCTATCCAATCGTTTGGAATCTGTTCAGAGATTTGCTTGTCGGACCATTTTGCAGTCTTGGAAACATGATGACCTCCTTATCCAAACTTCCCTGCCATCTCTTGAGGCTCGGCGTGACTTTTTTGCCGTCTGTCATGTCTTCAGAATTCTTGCGGGTCTTTCCTCTGCTCCCAATATTTTTATTCCTCACTCTCGTGCACACTCCAGATGTAATCGTTCTCGTGCCTTCTATCCACCATTCAGTCGCCGCACTCTTTGTCAGAGAAGTTTCTTCCACCATGGGCCCAAGTTGCGGAATGATCTGCCTGAACATACTGTGACTTGTGCCTCCTTTCCTGCTTTCAAGGCAGCTGTTAGGACACTCCAGGTCTAAGTGTTTCATTCCTTTTTGGTTTTTACATATTTTTACATATTTTTTCTTCATTTTTAGTTCCCTTTAATTTTGGTGTTTATAAGGCTTCCTTTTAATTTAGTGCTTTAGTCAGCACTATTGGGCTCTTTTGCCAAATGTTATAAATAAATAAATAAATAAAAGTACACTTTCATCAGGGAGAAATGTTGTGATGACGGTATATTACACCTCGGCTGCAATGTTCACCTTGCCATGTTACCACCATGTCGTGCAGCATTACAACAACATATCAGCCATAGAGTGAACTTGGGTTGCCATATGAGACGGGCAGATACTCTCGTTGTAGACATTCCATATCTAACAGATGGACATGGATGGACACTAAACTTTAGGCACTTAGAACCACTATGGGTTGATGGCCCGATTCTTCCCGAAGCTTTTGCAGATGAAGACGAGAGACTTGATACAAGTGATTCATCAAAGAACAAAGACAGTGATGCCTATGATAATGCATGATCCAACTATGTCACCAACAAAAATAACATTTCCAATTATGCCATTGCGAATTATGACACCATTAGCTATGTCACTTCCAATTATGACACTGCCAACTCTGACACCATCGGCTATTTCACTGCCAATTATGACACCATCAGCTATATCACTGCCAATTATGATAGCATCAACTATTTCATTTTCAATTATGACACTTATGACACCATGTCACTTAAAATCTCAACTTACGCCAGATCTAGTGTATATACGGACTGAATAAGTGTGCATTATCGATATTGTCAACTTACGTCATTGATGCCTTTCAAGGAACATTGCTAAATTCATGTGTCACCACCAAACATTACCAGTGCCACTGCCAACTCTGTCACCGCCACATTTGTTCACTACCAATGTCACTACTGTGTTTTGGCCAATATGCCAAATCTGCCAACTCACAGCACATGTACCAAATGAATGACTTTTGTTCAATTTTGACACTATATTTCTGTACTTGGTGCTCCTATCTTCAAAGGGAATTACGTTCAACCAAACAACCAATGGCTGCCACAAATCCAGTAACATTACCTTTGATCTTTTTTTATTCTTTGACCTTGTGAAAATGGGTATAGACACCAGAATCGTGCTTCTTAGAGGTGAAGGAATGTAATAAAATCCATTTTCTTGGCGGCCATTTTGAAATTCAGGATAGCTGCCGCAACTGAATGGTCCAGCATTGTTATCAATGTTGTCATTGAATTCCTTGAACCTAAAAACATGGGTGTGGACACCAGAATTTGCCTCTACGAGGGACCAAGATATAGGCAAAAGTAGTTTACGGTGGCGGCCATTTTGAAAAATGGCGGGAAACTGGAGTCCATCCAAACGGTTCCAATGTTAACATGTAAAATATCGTTCAGACGGGTCTCCTGAACAAAATGATACCACTCGCGGAGATCTTGGGGGGGGGGGGGGGGCTATTCTTGTTCATGGTCTACACTGTTAAAAATGTTCCTAATTTTACCAGACTTTACCTTTTAAATTACGGTAAACCCCAATTGTTCAATAATCAACACGCTTTATTACCTATACCTAACATAAAATTACAATTTGGAAGCAGAAAAATGTAAATAAACAGTGGCTAAAAATAATACTACACATTTTGAAAAAAGGTGGTATTTATACGCTGACCGTTATATTTTCCGTAATATTACGTTCTTTTGTAACTTACTTGTTATTAATGTAAGAATACGAACTATGAAAATAGTTTTACCTATAAAATATGTTAAATAACGTCGGATTTTTTGTTTGCTCGAATCCACAAGTCATTGGTAATGGCTTTGTGGTAGTGTCAGGATTTGTTCAGCTAGTGTGCTGATCCGGGGCCGCGTGTATCCATGATACGGACGCTCCTAACATGGCCCGCTATTTGAGGCTGGGGCAGATTGGGAACAGTCAGGGGTTTACACCCTACTCTTATTCGACACTGACTGCGATGTACATGTACAGTTGTGGCTCTCTGTACACGGGACCGACGGCTTAACGTCCCCTCCGAAGGACGGGATGCTTTCATGATCCATTTGCCCAATTCCAAGTGAACCATGGAGGTGAGCGGTATTCTGTATTCTTCGGAAGTAACGTCATTAAAAAAAATGCAAAATCATATTTTCCCTATCATTTAAAAAAATATTTTTAAGAACTCTTTCCTCCTTTTTGTATTATATTTAGTTTAATTTGAAAAAAAAGTAGTACACACACACACACACACATATATATATATAGGCAATATTGCTGGTGTGACACCATAGAATGTATATTTATATACATATCTTGTGGTTAAGACACAACCATGCAATACCATCCGTCTGAAGATCGGATACCCGATGATCGTAAGTGAGGGTATTCGTGAAACTCTGAGTAACGGTTGCCTTTCCAGATGTCTATACTTTGAAATTTTTCATTAAGCTCTCCTGTAATGGGATTGAGCACTTTTAATTCCAAAGATAGTCACCTGAAAATACACTGTTTTATACATCTGATGAATAAATAAAACCGGTCATGTGTTTTTAAATTCCCTTGTGTTTAGTTGAATTTTTTGTATATATATATATATTATATATATATATATATAATTTTAGCATCTGCTATCAGTAAAGTCATGTAGTGCAGTGGATAAGGTTTAGGACTTGTAATCTTAAGGCCCTGGTTCGAATCTATTTTTTTTTTTTTTTTTTTTTCACCCTACTCTTATTCGACACTGACTGCGATGTACATGTACAGTTGTGGCTCTCTGTACACGGGACTGACGGCTTAACGTCCCCTCCGAAGGACGGGATGCTTTCATGATCCATTTGCCCAATTCCAAGTGAACCATGGAGGTGAGCGGTATTCTGTATTCTTCGGAAGTAACGTCATTAAAAAAAATGCAAAATCATATTTTCCCTATCATTTAAAAAAATATTTTTAAGAACTCTTTCCTCCTTTTTGTATTATATTTAGTTTAATTTGAAAAAAAAGTAGTACACACACACACACACACACACACATATATATATATAGGCAATATTGCTGGTGTGACACCATAGAATGTATATTTATATACATATCTTGTGGTTAAGACACAACCATGCAATACCATCCGTCTGAGGATCGGATACCCGATGATCGTAAGTGAGGGTATTCGTGAAACTCTGAGTAACGGTTGCCTTTCCAGATGTCTATACTTTGAAATTTTTCATTAAGCTCTCCTGTAATGGGATTGAGCACTTTTAATTCCAAAGATAGTCACCTGAAAATACACTGTTTTATACATCTGATGAATAAATGAAACCGGTCATGTGTTTTTAAATTCCCTTGTGTTTAGTTGAATTTTTTGTATATATATATATATATATATATATATATATATATATATATATATTATATATATATTATATATATATATATATATATATATATATATATATATATAATTTTAGCATCTGCTATCAGTAAAGTCATGTAGTGTAGAGGATAAGGTTTAGGACTTGTAATCTTAAGGCCCTGGTTCGAATCTATGTAAGGTACATGTATTAAGTTTATCCATATGATGATTAAGTAATTGGTGACATTAGAATGTGTACATTAACATATAAAACCAAGTGTATAAACTGGTTTAAATCTTTATTTCTTCACGTTTTCCCTTTGTTATTGATTTTTTTCTCAAAATTGTTTGCCTGAAATATAACTTTTTTACAACCACGTGGTAACGTAAATACAACGTTTGTATGATGCCATAGCTACAACGTGAAAATTTGGTCAGAGGATTGTAATAACGTTTTAATTCTTAATATTGTTTAAACAAGTCAAAAACCCACAATAACTTTGAAGCTGAGATTTTACGCTGTTATTTTACGTTACCTGCAATGGTTGCTTATTTTTACGGCTCCAGTTATTTTACGTTCTGCATGTAGTGAGTCCCAGCTGCCAGTCAAATGCCTGTTTTTTACAAGTTTATTTTTAACAGTGTACAAGTGTTGACTCCGTATGACAGCGTCGTGCACGATCAAAGACGGCGTTTCTATACACTCAAAAATAGCTCAAAATATCAGCACCTAATAGCTGACATCACTGCACAGAGATAGCGACATGGACCATAGGTAAATAATTGTAATAATAACGTTTTCACATGAATCCTGATCGCGAGGGGTTGTCTTTTTTTAAAGATATTTCCTGTTTTAGGATACGATTTTTTTCTCAAATTCCACTGGGTCGGTTGTAGCCCACCTACCGAGAACGTTTCGAAGGTTTTATCGGACAAACAAGTACAATTAAAGAAAACCGCAAACCTTGTTTTTAACTTGCCTGCTATCGTAACCGGTAACCGTCCCTATAGAAAACCGTGCTTTAATTTTCTGTCGTGCACGACAGAAAATACTAAAAGTCATCATCTTATTACATAAAGACGGTGTATTCTGCTAAATTCACTTCAGGTGTGATCCAATACATTTGTAACCTTTCCAAATAAGCAAAAAACACTGGTTCGAACAAAAATTGGGGACACTCGGAAATGTCCACATGTCTATTTAATTAGAGGTATGCAACCTGCCAACTTGAATCGTTGTTACACGATTGTAAACGTGTACACTTTGACATGGTATATCAATTAGTATTTTATCCCGGACTAAACGAAATAAAGTTTTACCTTCCTGAAGCGGGATTAAACATTTACGCATCCAAGATGGCCGCCGGAAGGAAGCATGTTTGTTAAATGTACTAAAAGTGTCAAATTGATGAGGTAAGAATCATGGGCGGATCCAGCCCCTGACTGGAGGGGGTGCCAAGAGAGAAGTCAAGATGAGATGGGATAGAATGGCTGCGTAGCAGACACGGCGCCTGGGATGGATGCGAGAGGGCTGTTAACAACACCCTCCCCCTCGTCTGCATTTTTATCATGGCAATCAAGCTTCTTCCAATGTAGTTGATGGGGAAATGTTCATATCACTTATTTTTTTTCCATCTTATGCAATGGACTAAGCCACTTGAAGTTAAAAATAGTTGAAGGGACATGACACGCTAATTTTTAGTTTAACCTATGTGATAATTTATGTTGAACCGATTCTCAACATGATGATATTACATTACCTTACGTAGCTCAATTAGAATACAAAATGAATTGGAAGTCTGTCGATTTTCCGACTCAGACGGCATGGATGAGTCCAAATTATGTTGGTCGAACGGTGAACGGTAGTTCTTTCATGTTTTCTGGAGCGATATCATTTCATTTCAGCTTTTTCTTTTATTCATTAAAAAAAGAAAAACCTTAAAAAAAAAAAAAAACATCGAGGTATGGGGGGGGGGGGTGCAAGGCACCCCGGCACCCCCATGGATCCGCGCCTGATAAGAATGTGAGTGATATTTTGAGAGCACCAAAGACAGAGAGAGAGAGAGAGCTAATGACATTTGTATTTTGCGGACATTATCTTAACTCATGATGGCGACAGTTATACCCGCTCCAGGGAACCTAAATCAAGCACATCTTTTTCGACATAATAAGAACCATAAGGAAAACTATTGATAACATTTCCCGCAATTTTCTCTCGTACTTCTGGACAATTGCAGACCACTCAACACGAGCTGACGCTGGGAAGGAAGATGATCACGGCAGTAGAAAGAGAGAAGGACCCGGTGATTTGAAATTTCTATATAGACAGCTTTTTCACTTCGTCATAAGCATATTTTTATTTTTACTGGGAACCACTTATGACGTCACTGAGTAGTTCTTCAATGGGCCATTTTTCGGTCACGTTTGTGACCTAAAAACGGTAAATTTTGGATTTCAACCCAATGCTGTTTTGCCAATATAACCAATATGTTATTACTTTTGATATAATGAGTAGTCTTTAGTCCAAACCTAACCAAAATAATGTTTTCACTTTCGCCAGATTGGTTATTTTGTCATGAGGGGCAAATAAAGTTCGGTCACGTTTGTGACCTCAGACAAAAAGAGGTTTTTAGAATTCAAACTTCAACTGTAAAATTCTGTGATTATTTAAGAATTCACATTCTTATATCTATTTCAGAAAGACATTGATACCTTGTCATTACAACAATGTTGGTAATTAAAAGTAACAAGCAAACTTTACTTTGTAATTAATAATATATATCACTAAGTACGGTCACGTTTGTGACATTGGTGGTTACGTGTGTGACATCTCCATTGACTTATAACACAAAATTGGTGACCACTGTTAATGTGCACCAAAAACGAAGTTGTAATAAAATCTTGTGTATTTGCATCTTCTGAACTATTTCAAACACTTTCATTACAATGCCATCAGTAATAACTTGCAAAGAGCAATGCTACTCCTATTATGCAGATTTCCTGTGTTGAAATAGTGCAAGTCTTCTAAATTTGACAACTTTACCCCAAACTTTCAAAATACACATGGAAATTAAGTTTAAGGCAGTCTTTATTAAATTGTTGTTTTTTTGTTTAAACTGATCATATTCATATTTTAAGTGATAAAAAAGTTATCACTGCTACCTTCTTCAATATGACCAGAAATCTATTTATGTCCTTCGGATACTAAAATGGTGAGTGCCGGTCACGTGTGTGACAGTAATTGGCACATCAATAACTTTTGAAAGAAGAAAGATCTAAACCATTTATTTTGTATAACGGAAGGTACATATAAACCGGCTTTTGAGATGAAATATGAACATTACTGAGACAGTGGTGTTCTAGTAATAAAAACTTTTGTCTTTTTGGTCACGTGTGTGACATCCAAAGTCAATTAAAATTCTTTGTTAATTACTTGTCTATTCCTATAAATTTATAATTTTTTCAACATAATTTTTAAAATTGATGTCCACGCAACTTTATGTAGTATTTCAAACAAAAATTAATAGCTATTCAATATAAAAACTAAAGAAGCAAAATGGTGTAATAATCTCACTTTTTATCCCAAAATATTAAACACGTTCATTTATGCAAATGAGGGTGTTTGAGTTGAACATATTGTTCAAAAATATCATGCAGGAAACTTGGAAGGATGGTTAACGTGATAATGTAAAGAAATTTGCACCATTAACTTCATTTGTTATCAAAAAGGTTTACTTTTTTGAAGAATGGCCCAATACAGTCCATGCACACCCATTTATTATAATTTTATTGGATCAGGTTGATATGAGCTGTTGTCTTCCTATAAACTATGATAGAGTCATTTTAAACTACGCTACGTTATTTGACCTAAGTATTAACCAGCTATAGTGACAACACTCTTGGACAAGTCACACCCCGCTTTAATACTTTGTGCATCTTATCTTGGAATGATTTAGGGGTCATTATTAGAAAGCGTTTCCAATGCCGCTTTTCTTCCTGATTTTACGTACGTTAAGCAATATAATCACCGCCACCTGATAAACAAGCATGTGCAATAAATATAAATACCATTAATCATTTTTTGGAGCTCCCACCATGGGGTTTGTTGTGGTTTTGGTTTTTGGTGGGTGTGGGTTTGGGGTGTTCTTTTCCACAAATTGGACATTTTAAGTTCATTAGCAAAATAATGCTCCTTGCGGCTGCTATCTTGGACGCCTATATTTTAAGTCCCCTGCAGAGGTTAAAACTTGATTTCGTGTAGTGTTGGATAAAATTTGACATAAAACAATGGCGGCCATTTTTGAATGGACAGGACTCGCGAACGTGCAGCTGTCGGGATGGCAACATACCTAATCCTATCAGGGGGACATCTCCTCAAGGGATACATGGTTATTACTCACCACTTGGTTGCAACGAACCGAAAATCTGATAACGGAAGCTCATGGACTGATTATGTAACTCTTTCCGTCGCACGTATTGCGAAGATGTGCCTTAATTTATTAAGGACAGGGGTGATCAAAATCGTGACCCTGATTGTGTCCGCCATTTTGATACATAGTTGATATCATATGAGAGCTGGGTTCATTATTTTAATTTACAGCAAGGATCATTCACATCGGTTAGGTAGAGACCGGCTACAGTCCGTTTGAATCAATAGTCGGTTTTCTGCTCTGTCCCCGGCTTCACATTGAGACGGCGTGCAGCGAAGGAATCCGTGTGCAGAGAAAATCAGGCTATTTATTCACTGCAAATTTCTTGATTCGAAAGACGTAGCTCGGCCTATACTTAACCGGTTGGAATTATCTTTTGCAGCAAAATTAAGATAATGAAATCACTTTCCGTATACCACATATGTTAGATATATATTTTTTTAAACTTCAAAATGGTGGACCATCAGGGTGAAGTTTTTTTTTGACTCACCCTGATTAATATTGCATTTGTGCATGCTGTCACGGTCGTTAAATTTTGATTTTTTTTGGGAAAGACTCCAGCAGACAACGGAATAAACGTGAACTAATGTTGCATGACGATCAACTGAATCGAGTGCCCTGTTCTTCTCCGGCGGACTATAAAAACTTCTACACCGGTTACAAGCTTTTCAAATAAATTCAACACTCTAGCTATATGATTCACAGCTTTTTATTTAGCGATAACAAACACAAAGAAAGTATCCATCAACGCCAACTTGGCATTTTCGTAGCTTGTTACGCGGGGTTTAACTGCCATTTCATTTTTAAATTAAATCACTAACTCTAAAACCTTGTAATTGGAAACTTATCGGCATCAAAACTAACTGCACTGAAGAGTGCAGCGAAGTATGAATGAACTCTTAAACCTCGTAACCCTCGTCTTCATCTCGCTACCGAAACCCTTTTTTGCCAATTAATTTTATGTTATTGTCCCGGACATTTTCGCTCCCTTTTTCTCCGTTTATGGGGTACGGGTGATCCCAATTTGGTGGTGATGGGGGGGGGGGGGGGTGGGGGTGAGTAGGGGTTTGGCAACCACCCTTCGGTAGAGAAGTAACCACGCCTATATCGATGTATAGCTATGATCTCCGCTTTCATCCATGAGTACCATAATCCTAGCATTAATTCACGAATATCAACTGCCATTCACACACACAGTGTAGAAATAGGCGAAAATTAGTTTTTTTCACCAAAAAAGTTAGGGATATCAGATTTTCATACGGTTTTGGCTTAAATTGATGGAAAATGACCAGTTTTATATCAGGGAGTGTTATAGGTCTGATAATTGTTTTCGAGTTCTTGGCTAATGATACATAAGTGACGTAAACCTAGGATGTTTGGTACTTATTTGTGACCAAAAATGGAAAATGTTACCAAAATTTTTTCAAAAGAAAAATAGAAGGGGTTGTAACCCCCCGCCTTCGGATGTGTTGTTACAAAAAATGGCCGCGGTAGAGGACGACTAACTCCGATCACGGCCGCGAAATTTCTTTCCGTAGGTAACTTGCATGTTTTACAGCATCCAGGGCAGCATCATCTATATATAATAGCCACAGTTCACTTAATAACATGATATTAATCGTTTCTATTGTTACATGTATCTATTGTATATAACACGCATGAATCTGCCTTTATTGCGTGAAGCATTATATTTTAAATTAAAATCGTAACTTCGGCGACAAATCCCTCGCTAGTCTAGTCTTAAGAATGCTTCTTAATCTCTGTTTGTCGCAGGTTCGAACCCCCACTCTGCTTAATTTTGAGAAATTATATTTTTCGAATTTTGTTAAAGTGAAATAGACGCTATAGTGTAATTTAACAAGTTAAAGGTGCATTTCCTGATTTAAGCACCTGCTGTTCACTGTTCACTAGATATCCTTCAGAAAAGTTTATTCACAAAATTTGAGTTGATCCCGACGTTGCGGTTTTGTGTTATAAGCAATTGTTTATTTCTCACGGTCCCATAGGCCACTGTGCAGTAATTTCTGTCCGTTTTATGGACAGAAAATTCAAAATTTCGAATTTCTCTCAGATGACCGAATTTGCACGTAGATTAGTACACGTGGATTACTAAGGCTTACGGTTCAGATGATTATAAAATTCTCACCTTTTTTAGGTAGTCGGGGGGACGAGTTGTGGAACACGAAATGCCCCTTGAAACTACCGAAAAAATATCGAATCCCGTGTGTATAAGTAATTATTGTCGCGGCTTACCGTAGTCCGGAACAATGGTGACAATAGGGCCATCGATTCAGTTGACTCTCACGCACGTATTTTCACGCTTTATTCCGTTAACGTCTATGGAGCCCCGGACTGTGGCTCCCGCCGGACTATATCGGCTTTCTCACACCGGTGTAAAGTAGATATAGTCCGGTAGGAGCCATAGTCCGGGGCTCCATATACGATACCGAATAAGCGCGAAACATGTTTCGTAAAGAGTCCAACTGAATCGCGTTGCCCTATTGTCAACTCATTGTTTCCCGGGACTAGGAGTACGCCGGACAATGGGTTACTTCTACACCGGTCTTGCAAGCATCATAAGTCCTCCGGGCTCACAGTCGCTGGAACAATGGTGAGCAATTGGGCAATCGATTCAGTTGACTCTTCACGCAACATTACTTTTACGCTTTATTCCGTTGTCGTCTATGGAGTCCGGACTATGATACCTGCCAGACTATGATTACTTTCACACCGGTGTGAAAGCAAATATAGTCCGGCGGGAGCCACAGTCCGGGGCTCCATAGACGATAACGGAATAAAGCGTGAAACTAATGTTGCGTGAAGAGTCAACTGAATCGATTGCTCTATTGTTCACCATTGTTCCCGGACTATGAGTACGCCGGACAATAATTACTTCTACACCGGCCCCAATCCTTTACCCGACCACTAAACAATCCCTCTCACTGCTATTATGCTTGGGTGCATATGACCGCTGTACATTGCACTTCATTCTTTTCACATGCGTATATGCTACAGTTCTTGAACAATATTGCCATTATGACAACTTTCGCTCCACAGATCCAGACTCATCTATACTATGACTGCCTTCAGGATGAAGGAATTGAGAGGATGCAATGGATCAGCTTGGCGGTGCTGTGCGTGGTATAGGGTAAACACATGGATGACTTGCGATGATTCCTTGTTGAAGAATATGCCATGCTATCCCACGGAAGCGAATAACAGTCTGGTAAGCAGTTTACTGCGGAGATGTCAGGCAGTTGTGGCTGCATATGGAGGTAAGCGATTGTTTTCTTAATGAATACTATTCCTGGCGACTGTATTTGTTTCTCTACTGGGGAACGTGTAATGCTGAAGCCTATGTGAACCTCTCCAGGCAGTGTGCAAATGGACATAGGCAATAAAAATCAATAGGTGGATTGGACATGCGGACTCCTTAGTATTCTCAACAATTATACAAGAATCCGTTGCGACACATTCCAACACCTCAATGGCAGCCATAGCTGGGAGTGCATCATGCTTGAATTAACCCAAATGTGCAGATAAGTGGAGCTTTTGAATTATACTTAATCAAGATTGGTACAGACGTACAAAACGATTTGGGTAGGTTTTGGGTTGGATGCCCCCCAGTAATGGCGGTCAATTTCGACAAGCATTTGGACTGTCGCGTTTGTCTATAATGGGGTTTATGCTTTATCCGTATAGGCTGGATTGATTTCTTTCATCCAGGCAATGATGAGCACTATGAGCTTTGAATTCATCATTTAACGAACTACAGTTCAGTTAACAGTGAGGTATACAAATATGAATTGACCTGTGTGTTTCTCGGTATAATATCAATTCATACTAAACTAGGGGGTGGGTATTTAAAGACACTGCTGAATGGAAGTTACTGAACTGTGTCCTGAAGAATGAGGGGCTTTTGGCAAGGCTCAAGAGGACACACCTGTAAACAAAGGGGATGTAGCAAGCGACTGTTACAAAGTGGTTGTTTGTATGTAATTTAACGACCCCTGATGCCATTATAAAAGGATACAATACGTTGAAACGAATGAAAAATACATCGCGGCCAGGGGGGGGGGGGGGGGAGGACATGCCAACTAACAGCAACAGCAAATCAAAACGGCATCAACTTCAGGTGCTAGTCTGTTTCAACGACTTACGGTAGGAGGGCGCTCTTACGTATTTCGAACGGTTACACACAGAACTTGATAAAGACTAGGCCTGGTCACGAATATTTAATCTAAATGACCGTTATGGAAATTACAATATTTGACAGCGGGGCTTAATCCACTACCCCGACGGATTTTGAAGCCCATATTTTTTTCTTAATTTATCATGATATTACTGAGAACAAAGGTTTAAGAGAGGCCTGGTTTAAGAGATGATTTTTTGAATGTCACTGCGAGACGAGACTGCCATAGTAAATGCACGTAGCAGTTCCCCAAATGACCGTTTGGAAATCCCCCATCTGCCCCAAATCGAGCAGATCGTGTCCACGGACAGCCAGGAATCCAGTCACTGATTACTCTTTCAAGGATTGGATACAAAATAGTAATATAATTGGTTAGTAGATCAGTGAAGCAATCGGCGGACATCTTGGTCTACGTACAATAGCATTCCAGAGACACCTGTTCAACAGAAGTGGTATCTCGAGTGCCTGCCTGTTTTAAGGAAATGCCATCCCATACGTGCACAAATGCTAACTGCTCACTGAATTGGCTTGTGTAAGGGGTTTCCCCTAAGGTGACACCTTCTGACATACTTTTTGACCCCCTATTAATCGAAGAACATTAACGGAATAAACCAACCACATAAACCGTGTGGTTTATTCCTTAAGGTCCGTAAGGTTTCCCCCCCGAATTTATAGGGTGTCAGAAAAGTAGTTGTCAGAAAGGGTGTAACATTATGAAACACCCCTTGTGTACTTGTTATGCGCTTATCCACATTCAATGAGAAACACCACTTGTGAAAGACAGCTATTAAGCACCTGCTTGGGCTCTTTTTGGACTTAACCAATATGGCCGTCAGTTGTAGCAAATACGGAGCCCCAGGTGCCAATCCATTTATAGAGATTTACGCGGTCCGGAAAGGTGGGTAGTCTGTGTCACAGTTCGAAAGATTTATCTAAATAGTACTGCGGCGAGAGATTAACGTTATCAGTCCGTCATGGAATTGCATTGCAAGGAAAACTAATCTCAAAGATCTCGGAAAAGAAGGGTTCTATGGAGATTTATACATCAGAGGGTCCGCTACTACAGCGGGTCAAAACAAAGTATACACGTCCTTGATAAGTTGTGATTATTACAGGTGACTAAATATTTTCATGAATGGTTGTAACTAGGCATGAATACATCTCTGCTTCTTTTGAACCAAATTTATGGGGTTAAGGTGAGGGGATGACTGCACGGGGACAATTACTGAAACCATGACCAATTGTGATTGCGCCATTAAAGGACACTATTCAGTGATTTGAAAAATATTGAACTTGCAGGAATAGCTCAAAGTGAAGGATAAGTCTGTAGAATTCCACTAAGTTACATTTACAGCTGTAGAATTAACAGAAAAGGAAGAAAACGGCAGTGTTCCAAAATACGATTCTCCATTCAATTACGTGTTGTAGTAAGTGTCGTTCGAGAGTAATGACTAAAATCTCGATTCTGTCCTTATTAGGTGCTTCTGGTGTTATCATTTGCAGGGTAGGTTAGGATACCTTACTTGTTTCGTACATGCAAAAATCTGATTTTGATGATTTTTTCGATTTGCTGATTAGCAAATCACTGTATAGTGTCCTTTAAGCCCACAGGTAGTAATAGAGATAAACATCACTGATTCGAAACAGTGTTTCATTTTGTACATTGGCGCCATCCAAAATTGATATGAATTATTATGCATAATCGATTATGACTTTTTAGTACCAGACAATTGGAACATTTGTACTTTTTTTATTGAAGTCAATGCCGACAGGATCTACGGGGGTTTTAATCTTCAAGCTAATTTATAAACTCGGAAATAGTCACACTTAGGGAGCTGATCAATCATTATAACCTTCAAACAATTTGAGCCTATTTCCACGGGAAAATCAAAGCCTTTTTATATTTTACTCATTTCTAATTGGCCACAAATGCTACGGCCATTCGTTCTAACTCAGTTACCAATATTACTAATATGTAGTATAGTGGAGAGACCATCAGCTATACATTTTTGGAATCTTGCAATCGTACCGACAATTGGATATGTTTTAATAGACTTTGCCATCTTTACTTTTGACCTGTTTAATATTTCGTGACGCATATCTTACATAAGACAGCATTTGATACCATAGCGCAGGAAAAGCTGTGTAATATCCTGCTAAATATTCAAATGTACGACCCGAAAAATCTATATTTTAGAAAGTAAATGCCGCCTATGGTTCAAGCCACTCTCTTAGTAATACTAATATATAATAGTAAAAAACATATATTTTAGAATAAATCGAGATTTAGTTTAAAATTAAAAACAATGGTGAAAATAAAACAAAGTGTACTGGTTTAAATTTTATTAACGTTTTAATTCTTAAGAAGAACAACTCTTCTTAAAAACGGCCATTGTTTTTTCGATTACCTTGACGCATTTTACTTTCTCAACGGGCATAATTACCCATTTATGCCCTTAGTAACTCTTACTCTGATCCTGTGCTTATTCCGTTAATGGACTAAAATTCATTGTAATCGTCGTCAAATGATATTGATGATGAATTTAATAAAATATTTGCCCACCAATGTGTCAAACACATGCCTTTAAGTATTTATTCTTTGCTCTCAGATTACAACCTGAAGAATAATATGAATAAATCAACAGTAGGTGATTCAGTACTCGTATCACACATTAGCAATTCAGCCGAGTTCGATTTATATCTCAACTTCAATATCATGACAGCAAATGCTAATACATGATAAAAGACAAGTTCTCCTAGCATGTAGATCGCATCTTTCCCTTTATCGTGCTGAAAATAGAATAAATAGAACAGTTGAATATGTAATATAATATAGTTTAAATGTTATGTAACCTACCTAACAGCAATTTAACTGTTAATTGTACCCTACATACTAGCAAAATTTACTTATAATAAAAACAAAAGGAACATCACAAATAACATTAATAATATTGCATGTAGTATGGTTCTATAAAAGTGTACAATTTTAGAGCTTTCAAGGAAAGAATCCCGATAATACGTCAAACTTCTGAAAAAAAAAATCAATGTAATGTCCCAAAACCCTGTTCGTATCATTTATTTCATGTTTTAATACAGAAAAAAACCTTATTTATCGATTTCCTTAAAGAATTAGAATATCAGTACCTCGAGCAACTTGTATTACCGATTTGTGTGCAGACAAGCCATATATATTTTTTATTGAAATTGTAGCTAGGCTAATGATGAAGTGAATTTAAGAAACTGGACTCAAGATTTAACAGTAATATATATTTTAAGTATCAATCCACCCATAATAATTACCTCGAAGCCATATTTGTATAGCACGTCCTCTCCGGTCTTCAGACATGTTATCTTATTCTCTACCTCGCACTCTGTACATATAAAACAAAATCAATTCAACTGAACTGTACTACCAATGATGGTGTTACATGGATTGGATCTGTAGGAATTCTGATGGAACATGGGGAAATATTCTAGGAATGTGGTACTGGTGTACTTTCCATTGAGTCTTGAAGGATATGCGGATGATTTACCTAGCCCTATTCGCCACTACTAATGCTAACCATTTTGTATGTCATCGAGTGGTGGCTATGGCAAGCTATTTGTGTAATAAATCCGATAAACTCAGTTTTTCGATCGAAAAACTGAGTTTTTCAACCGATAAACCAAGTTTTTCCAGAAAAACTGAGTTTATCGATAAACTCAGTTTTTCGATCGAAAAACCGAGTTCATCTAGATAAACTCAGTTTATCAATCGAAAAACTGGGTTTATCGAGAAACTCAGTTTTTCCGATAAACTGAGTTTGTCGAAAAAACTCGTTTATCAGGTGAAAACGAGTTTAAAGCTTAATACTCAGTTTTCGATTGAACAACCTAGTTTTTCGATGAGAAACTAAGTTTATCGATAAACAAGTTTTTGATCGAAAAACTAGTTTTTCTGGAAAAAAAAACTCGGTTATCGGTTGAAGTTGAAATTGAAATAGGATTATTACACTAAATAGCTTGACATATTGGGTGCTCAAAACTGAACGTCGGTTGACTGTCGGGTCATAGAGTAGAAAATATGTTTATGTTTAGAATAGAAAATCTATTACAACCGGAAAGAACCCGGGCAGCAGAACCGGCGACCAACGCAAATTCAGATGAGCTGCCCCTACGGTATAAGCCCCTCCGCCAATTCTTACTACGCATGTCCCGACTTTTTGGTAAGTACTTCTTCCGGTGCGCGGCGAACGAACAACAGTACACCTGAATGGCGTCCCTTCGTGGGTTAGACGATCGTCCTTGCCATATGCCACAGCTGCTATGTCACTTTGATGGTGAAGAACTACTTGCAAGCTTGGCATCGTGTTTCCCGGCCCACTCTTATTAAAACGCGAAATAAAGCCTATACTTTTACATGTGATGTTTTGGCGGGAAAAAAAGTCGGACCGCAAACACGATATTGCCGCAAGCTTGTGCCGGGGGAATTCTAGAAATGTTCGGTGGTAGGTTTTACAGACATGCATCTTCTCAAATTTAAGTTATTGTACACTGGTCGTCTAGCAAGCCATAAAGGCATAAAGTATTGCTCAACGCGTTGCGAGAAATAGCACGCGTTGCCGACATTTCGGCAACGCGTTGCGACGTCGGCCCATCAAACTCATGACTTTCTGTGACGTATTTCAAATAATAGACCCACAACGCGTTGCTAGATACTTTGCATCGCGTTGCAAACCTTCACGACGCGTTGCGAGCTTCACAACGCGTTGCAAGCTTCACAACGCGGAATTGCTAAGGTCCACAAGCCATAAGGGTCAAAACTATTGCCCGCGGCCGCAAGACAAAAACGCGTTGTGAAAGTCCCCCCCGCAACGCGTTTGTGAGAAAGTCACAACGCTTTGCGACCTTTCACAACGCGTTGCGACGTTCAGCAACGCTTGCGACATTTCGGCAAACCAGTTGCGGTGTCGGCCAATTCGCAAATCATTAATTTCGGTGACGTATTGCAAAATATAAATCTCACAACGCGTTGCGGCTTCACAACGCGTTGCAACCTTCACACGCTTGTGGCAATACGTTATGACCCTATTGGCTTTCACAACCGTTTGAAGTTTCACAACGTGTTGTTTGAAACTCGCAACCTTGTGAAGGCTTGCAACGCGTTGTGAAGGCCATAGAAGGGTCATAACGTATTGCCGCAACGCCGTGTGGATCTATTTTTGAAAACGTCATCAGAAATGCATGATTTTGATTGGCCGACGCCGCACGCGTTGCCAAAATGTCGCAACGCGTTCTACTTTCTTCCAGCGTTTGCGGCCATACGTTTATGACCTTATGGCTTGCGACAGCTCGCAACGCGTGTGCAGGTCCAACGCGTTGTGAGGTCCCACACGTGTGTCAGGCTTCAACGCATTGTGAGTTTCCCCAACGCGCTGCTATCTTTGCAAACGCGTTGTGGGTTAATTTTTGAAATACGTCACAGAAATTCGTCATTCTAATTGGCCGACGCCGCAACGTGTTGCTACTTTCTCCAAACGCGGTGCCGAAATGTAGCAACGCTTTTGCCGCAATACGTTATGGCCTTATGCTTGCCATAGCTTCTGCTTCTGACCTGGCTCATGTACTTTCGCGATACTCACCCGGAACCGGAAGAACACAACCACTTCCACTACCAACGGGACTGCTCCGCTATGGCTGATTCGAAAAGGGCTTATTGAAGTTGAAATTTAGAAAGCGTCTGTGATAGAAGGACATCGGCCGAATAAGGACTGGGGACGCCCCTTGTCTTTTGTCATTTGAACAATTGACTTGAACATTCAGCTTTAAAGGGACATGTCCAAAGTTTAACTTTTGCCAGTTTTCAAAAAATCCCACTTACATAAATTCCTAAAAAGACGGTTTTATGTAAATTATAATACAGGCTTCATGGGTAACTGAAATTTCAAAATATAACCCTTTCCCTTCCCCTCCCCCCCAAGAAACACGATGCCGCTTTGCAAGGATGTGCGTTATCTTTAGGGGGGTCAGCATATATTTGAATGGCATTCTGGTTCTTGGGGGGGAAAGACCTCATTTGGCATTTTTGTTTTCTGTGGGGCCTGAACACTAAATGGTATGCCATAAAACACAACAACATATTACCTACATACCATGCCACATCAATATGTAGCTATTTGGTCAGGTATGACATACCTAATACTACCAAGGGCTCAGTTCAGAAGCTTTTAATGGGCACATGTTAACGACAGCTGACCTTTGCCTATCCTGGGTATCATAAATCATACTAAAATACAAGGTGATGTATTGTTCAATACAATGGTGAATGAACTATGAACTGTGTCCTGTGAATTGTGATTTTATTAGCTCATAGCGCTAGCAAGCTTGCTCATGATATAAATAGCCGCGGTTCATGGGCCATTGGGTTGTTATTCCAGAGTCCTGCTTTTGTGAAGACAGTTATATATCCAAATCTCAGTAGCATAAGCTAATGGTAATTTGGTATTGTTATTAAGGGCTGCTCGTGTAGCCTCTTTGTAGCTTATAAAGGACAAGGCAGTATAACATACGTCACGTACAGCTCTATAACAAAGGGCGGCTATGTATTATCTTCCTGTTTCTTCATTTAAGTTAATAAATGGTCATTAAATGGAGGAACTCTAAGCTTAGCTTTTTCCAGAGAGCAATGCCCCTGAACTTTCTCAGACTTTTGTCTTTTTTTCCATTGATCAAATGTATTTTGGGGATAAAAAACACTTGCGTATATGTGAAGTAGTTGGAAACACCAACTCAAACTGATGGTGAAATATCACTATTAGGATTATAGAGGGCCTCCTTCCTCCTTATCCGCATGTCCTTCGTCGCACTGCATATATTTAATTTTCGTCAACTCATCCGCAGCACTGTTCTTACTCTTACTACGTTCATTAGGTTCATTTATGTTATGTCCCAGTTGAAGTTTTTGTTTCCGATATTGACAATTCACAAAAGCCACAAAAAATGCATACGCAATTTTATAATGAGATTTTCCTTCTTTGAAATCCCACACCTATTTTTAGCGGTTTTCGCAGTTTCGATTATTTTTTTTACATATTGTCCACGAATATGGCCATTATAATGCTTATACCAAACCGTCCATGTATGCAGTACAGAAAGTCTGGAATGATGTCATCATCCCAAAGTCTTCCCACTCTTGTACAATATTACAAGCAGTTCGAATGTTGTCTTGCCATAGGATGTTTAGGGTTTTTTCATCTACAAGCGAATAAGCCAAATCGGCAATTTAACTTCCGTATATTTTTAGGATCTGAAACCCTTTTCACCCCGTCCAATATTTCAGGAAAATTGCCGTTTGGTAGTTTCGATATCTAGTTCTAGATACTTTTTGATATTAAAATACAAACAGTTTGACTGTACTAAATAATTTATGGCAGTTTGTTATTGGCTATATATTGCTGGAATAGTCTAAACACAATATTATTAAAAACCATACCTCTGATTTTTCAGAGGTCAGGAGTCCTAAAAAGTCGCAAAACCTTGTAACCTTCCCCACAAGGCCTCAAATCTTGTAATGCCGATTTTCGCTTATTATCTCTTTTTGTCTTAAAATAATCCCTTATCCCAATCCCATAATAAACCGGCGCTAACGCGGAGACAATGTGGATAGCATTTTTGTGCTACTTCCAGTTATCAGTATGTCTTTCAGACATAGACATAGATCATTTTCTTACCAATGTCTGTGACGCCTTCCCATTGTAATGCTTCTACCTACCTCAAGGTCCGTCATCCAATCAAGCGAACGTATAACTTTTGATATTCCCCTATCAATTGACCTATGGAAGTGAAAGTTGCATATAAATGAAAGTTGACATTATACAAAAGTATAAGTATTTTGGAAATGTTCTGTACCTTCTTTGTTCTCGATATAGTGCGATTCATATGCCTCATTACGCGCTATGTTTAGACAAACACGTTATTGGCATAACGCTATTTAATTAATGCCTCACTATTCTAAGGCAGCTGTCATCAGAAACGTCGTTAAGTCTAAAAATGATACAATTTTCATGCCACCAACAAGAGCCTCCGAGCAATAGACCGTATTCACTACCAGCCATGTTGGTGGACAAGGTAACGTATTCCAGTACTACAATACATTCACCTGTCAGTATACCAATCACATTCACCTGTCAGACTACAATACATTCACCTGTCAATTATCCCTTTGCAATCGCTAAACATGGATTCGTTGGACAGCTTAAATGTATTTGTAGTCCTGGAATGTATGCATCTTGTCCACCAACATGTCTGGTGGTTGACGTCACTATTGAATACGGTCATCTGAGATGTTAATTACTTACGTAAACCTATGTTTAAAATATATTTTGTTCAACTAAGTGCACGTGACGTTACGATGACCTTTCGATAGCGACTTGAATTCGATTTTTTGTTTTGTTATTGTTGGTCAAAATTAACAATTTCCATTCCATTCCATCTGACAATCACCCTACGGTTTACCATGTTTCCATTATAGTTTTTTCTATACTTAAGTGGCAATTAACATGAAATGTGTGAAATGGGGTGGGCCTATGATCATATTGATTTGTTGCTTATTTTTTGCGCTTTTTTTGTACTTTTGTTCACTTGTTTGTTTTCATCACGGAACTCGGTCGACAAGGGAATTATACAATTGGATGTTTATTTTTTTTTGTTTTTCCCTTCAAAGGTTATCATTTTCTAACACCTGCAATCATCTTCACAAAAATTCATTTATTTCTCTATAAGCTACGTGTATAACCACATTTAAGATCCGAAGCATCTAGACTTTAAGTGCAGGTTCCTGCCACGTACAATTTTAATTTTAAATGTGGATTAAATCTTCAAAAATTAGAAAAAACTGTTCAGATTTGGAATATAAACTTGGTGGGCCTTTTCTAAGCTTTGCCAAACGGATTTAAAAAAAATTTTGTTACCGGAATTGATCAAATAAATGCTTGAGGGCAGCAATTCCGTTATTGAATAGGCTGCACATTGAGTTATATTTTATCGCTATTCACGTATTTTGTCAGCGTGCCGTTTGTAACTATACTTGATTCCATCGGAATATGTGAACCCCGTACCATTCGGGCGGAGGTGAAAAATTCAATGAGGCGCAGGGACTTCGTCATCATGTTTTTGTGAGGAATGTTAAGGCTTAATACACTATTGTGCGTGTCCATACATGAATGAAATTGTATTTAGTGGCAGGTGAGTGATTTTATATGACCGGAGTGTCCTCCAAGATAATCCCGTGTGGCACGTTCATTTGAATTCGTTAATTTTCCCTCTCCGACTTAATTGAACAGGTCCAAAACTCCAGGGTGACGAACGTATCAACGCGACTCAACTATAATTATTCAATTTCCACAGCCGAACACGAAAGCTTGGTTTTACTAATGGAAATGGAAAATAAGTAGAGTTACTCCACATTACAAAGACGGCCCTAGATCATCTGTAGGTAACTACCGTCCCATATCGTTATCACCTGTGGTAATTAATCTGCTTGATTGATTAACAATGATATTTTTGGTCAAATGAGCAGTCGGCTCATACCTAAACATTCTACACTTACAACCCCGTCTTGAAGTGTCCGACTACATTCTAAACAATATCCGAGATGGCCATCTCATCGGAAAGGCAGTGTTTTTGACTCAATAAGGGTTTGATACTGTTTGCCATCCGATTCTTATTGAAAAGTTACGTATTGCTGGATTATTGGTCTGGAGCTGACTGTTGAAGTCTTATCTTGCAGAAAGAAACAGTAACTAAATAGGAAACATCTCTGAAAAGGGGGGGGGGGGGGGGTGGGGGTGGCACATGTAAATTTTGGTGTTCCACAGGGTTCCATCTTGGCCCGCTTCTATTCACGTTGTACATTAATAGCCTACTACATGTTTCACTCAATTGCAAGATCAATTTATTGCTGATGACACTGCGGTTTTTTGTGCAGGAAATACTGTTGAAGAAATCACTATCAAACTTAACAGTGATCTTAATAAAATTGCAACGTGGCTAGAAAGAGAGTAATTGACCCTGAAATCCTCAAACAAAAGCTATGTCTTTGATAACACACACCAGAAATCAGGAAAGCCCAAAATCTGAGTTTATAGGCATCAGAAATACTCCATTAGAAACATGCAGAGTTTTACGTTATTTAGGTCTCATTTGATCAAATTTAAATGGAATTGTCATATTACCCAGGTACACTACTGTAGCAAAATATATTGGTCTTTCTGTACACGAATTAAAAATATCTCCAACTGAAAGTCTCATACTATCCACAAATCCCTCACACTGTCCAAGGCTTGATTATTGTGATATTGTTTGGGGTAATTGCAATAAATCCTGAGTGATAGAATTGAGCGCTACGATCGATCACAAGAGCTTCTTAGGGTTCCTGTCAGAACAAGCCTACCAATTACCTCGCCTTAAAATGGGCTGGGAACCTTTGGCAAAGCGCAGGGACTATCACCTAAGTGTTGTGCTGTTTTACAATTCTGGCAGGGATGTGTTCCCATAGATTTATCCATCATTTTACTTTGGTAGGGAAAGCCCACAACATTCGCACCCGGTCCATGTACTTTTGGAAAACTTAGAACAACAAAGCCAGCTCTCGAATTCGGTAGGCGTCTTTCAAGTACAGGGGGGCTGTAAACTGGAACAATTAATGCAGTAACACCATCCACTTCCAGATAATGTATCCATCTTCAAACACAGTATTTACATGCAAACCTTTAACTAGTATTATTTGATCATTTGCAAGCTAATGTGCAATAGATCGGCTACATATTTTGGAATTTCATTAAAATATATAAAATATATAAATTTACATTTGTTTGTGCATTGTTGCGAATTTTTAATTATTGGCTTCTGTAATTTTTGTAAACATTTAATTTTGACTTGATGTATATTTTTTCTTTCCCCCCTAAGTTAAAATTACGGATGTGTTTTTTAATGTAAGTGCAATATCTAAGGATTAAGTTTTTTTAATTTGAACTTCATATTCTTATTGTGTACTTACTTACTCATATTTATGCTGGTTAGCAATGTAATTTGCAAATATCTTCTTTGAATTTTAAAGCTATTCTCTACAATATGTAATTTGAATAGTTGTAAATTTTAATTGATATGATATTTTAATGTGTATTGCTGGGCCACATGGATAACAGGAGACGAAGGGAGGGGAGGGAACAAAGGGGGGAAGGGAAAATAAATCTGGGAAGAAAAGGTAATGTAAGAAATAATGGAAAAAAGAGAGGAGGATACTTAAATTTCCCCTCTGAATTGTGGACCCAGTATAAAGAGAAATAAACAAACAATAACAAACTAATCGAATGGACAAAGTTTGAAATTGGCTAGAAAAACCAATATTATATTACACGCAATTTCATAGCGATTTGAAACCTTGTAGACGTTTATTTACGAAGTCCACAGAAAATCACCCTTTGAATGTACATCAGTTCCGACTTTACACATTAATATTACTGCTACCAAAAAGGTTTACTACATAAAAACGATATCTCAAACTTGAATTGAGCAATTCGGTAAAGCTTGTAATTATGCAATACTGATTTCTTTCATTTTTTAGCTTTCTATTTTTCATTAAAATCCACCAGAAAATTTTTCGAAACAGCTGAGTTGACTTTGAGGAAAACGTAACAGACTAAACAAAACACAGATAGCACGGTATAAATTCATAATTAAAAGACATGCGGAACTACCTTGTATTGATAAAAAGCCCTTAAAGATCATAAATATGACAAACCCGGTGACCAATCGATCCCTTCGACTTCCGCTTTTTCACCTATGATATCACCCTGCGGCTGAATTCGTAATTCATAATTATTTTACTATTTTTGCAATACGCTCCTTTAAAGCAATAAACACATTCTTTTGAAGAGCGCCCAAAATTTTCAAAACTTGAGATTTTTGCACAGTTACATTGCACGTTTTCACTAATGGGCAAAGTTCCATATGTACCCCCCCTTCGAAGTTCTACATGTACAAAGTATTTTTTATTTGGTCCTTGGGGTTAGGGTATTTGTAAGTTGTAGAGGCCATAAATAAAAAAGAATTTCTTTCCTGTACAATTCAAAGGGGTACTATGGAACTCTTTCATAAAATACTGTGAAAAACAAATCTCACGGCCTTTACTTTCGTTTTTTGGCAACCCCATTGGAAATAAGCGTTCCTTTGATTGTTGGGCAGCTACTAGACCATCCTGGTTCTGTCTGCTTTAATTCGTGTGTTTTCATCCAAGAATGGCTTTTTTGGATTGTATATTTGTCAGTGTACTTTTTCTTTGCTTTTCACAAATCAATCAGGTGTGGTGATTAAATTAATAAAAGAGGTGTATGATTATCTCAAATGTAATAATGTGAATTCATGCAATACAGCAATAATATATATTAAATATTTGATTATGGAAAAATTCGAAAATTGAAAATGCATATTAAATACATATACTCATACTATAATAAAAAGAACAGAACAACAGAAATATATAAAAACAATATTTTTCTTTTTTTAAATTTTAATTGATAAATCCTATCGGCACATATATAAGAAATATCCCTATAGGACTTAACCAGATGGTTGCATGGTCATTGGCGTATTCCTTGCGAATGAAACATATCATTTTTCCATCGCTTAACTTTCGAGCAGTAGACGATTTAAGGAGCCGCCACGTTTATTTTTACGCTATCCGTTTTGCCACACAAAACAATGCCAGTTTCGTCTTTCACACCAATTGAAATATAATCGGTGGTTATTCAAGTTCTGGCCTGTATGAAAGACTAGCGCGTTTCCTTTTAACCATTGGAATTAAAAACAACGGCTTTATTTAACGTTTCCCCTTTACAAATAATAAATTTATCAAATATGGCATACATTTTGTGCATAATTTTTTAAAATGACCTGGAATTCTTGTGAAATATAGTTTTTAAAATAAATTAGGAACCTCTACATCATACCAGAAAGGGCCCTACTCGGTACATTGAAAAGTACGTAGAATGCTGAACCTCGCATTAAGTGGGTTTCGAACACTGTTCTCTATACAATGGATTGGAAACCTGGGTTCCGTACTTGAGCACGATGGCTAGTTGGTCCTCCAAAAGAGCCCAAGCATGTGGGTTAAGAAGCCGGTCATTTTATATATACAAAATTGTTCCCATTGAACTTTTGGAGTAAAGGACATAACCGAACTACAGAAATCAAGCCAATTCAGTGAGCTCCTTGTATTTGCGCGTATGGGATGGCAGTTCTCTAAAACGTGCACCCGGGATACAACTTCTGTTAACAACTTCTGATGCCCGCCCGTTGCTCCATTCATCTAATATACAGTTACTGTTGTGTAGCCAATCCATTGTATAGAGATTAGTGGTTACATTGCGATGCGATAAAACAAATATTACGCGACCCTTTTCAATGTCCACGTTTTCATGGATTGTTAGTGTTTACGCCAACTAAAACCTTTGTTAATCACAAAATGATATCTAAAAACACCCCCTTAACCTTTTTCGCAATCACTGAGTGTTTAAAAAGTGTAGTTTTCTTGCATCATCAAATTTCTAAACGAACTTCGCTCATATCCTTTGTGTCTCCACGAAGTTCAAAAGGATGAAGCTGTGGCAAACTTGCACGTTATATATGCGCGTATGGTATATATTTTCGCTGTTCTGTTCGGTCATGGCATGCGGCGTTTACCACACGGCAAATACATGGTATCTTCCATGATCGTTGTACATGTTGTGTATAGGGGCGGCATAAATCTGGATTTTTTTTCGCAGGAATACGCCAATGGCCATGAAAACCATCTGGTACGTTTTATTTAGGGATCTTTTATTATATAAGTGGCCGATAGATTTATACCATCACTCCTTTAAATGAAAATATCAAGATTGAATGCTTAATAATCTCCATTCAATTATTAAGGTTCACGTAGAGCTTTCCCAACGCCGTGCGTGTGTGTTGTGTGTTGTGTGTGCCGTGAACTTTCCAGGCATACATTGTGGTCGTATTTTGCATAGTATACTTACATTGTGGGCGTAATTTGCATAGTGGGGGTACCCCCACTATGAAGTTCTTTAAAACAGTCTAAAATGATATCGGATGGTAAAAAGTTTTAAAAAATACTCCCTCAATGATTGTTTGTTTCTGTGTGTTAAGTGCACCTACCCCCCAGAGCCACACACACTATTGCAATGACTCATGCTCCCATAATGCATTAATATACTAATAGTCCACACTCCCACAATGCATCGCTATAACGTTTTTTTCTAACCCCCACAAGGCACAAACCACAAATACCCCCCGCAATGTACTGTTGTTGTGTGTGTGTGTGGGGGGGGGGGTGTGTGTGTGGTTGGTGTGGTGGGTGGGTGGGTTCGGCCGGTCCGTGGGTGGTTGGGTGGTTCGGTCGGCTCGGTCGGACTTCTAAAGCTCAAACTTTACCAACCAAACATGATGTTTTCCAGAAGAAAAATCATTAGAACTGAAGGGCACAGCAAAATCGTTTTGTGTTTGATGCAATCCTAACGAAAGCAAACATTGTTAGGCATGAAGAAATGAAGTTTAAAAGCTGAATTTGTCTTTTATGTTTTGTCAGAATACCCACGTTTTTATTTATTTTCAGCGAAGATTGGGATGGTATTTTGCCAAATTTACAGCTGTGTTTAGGGTTTTTTTGCCACTTTTTCTTGTTTGTCAAGTGCTGTCACATCGAATCTTGGGCGTATCTCAAGGGAAAGGGCTTGGACACAAACTTTGAACATACGAAAAACCCCGCTCGCGGGGGTTCCTACACTACAGAGTTTTTATTTGAAGTCAAACGTGAAGATGGCCCGGGGAGATGGGAAGAAATACAAAACAGATCACTTTTGTGCATTGGACTCAGGTTGGATCCAATTTTATATGCTTATCGTGTTTTGAAGAGTCCCCGTTTGAAAATATCGGATCCGAAACATAATCATAAAATCGGATGATTTACGCCCAAAATTTTATTGGTCTTGCTATTGAAGTTTTAAAAAATAGGGGTCTCAACGGCGTTCGGCCCAATATTTTGGCAACTCATGCCGATCAATAAATTTGGGACGCAATCTATTCAATTTATGACACTTAGAATGTGAGGTAGGATGGACCCGATATTACCCAAGCAAACGTTGAAGGCATATAGGCATATTAAGGAGGCTCATTTGAATTTTGTTTCTGATTGGCTAATAACCAAAAGGGACCTTGACCTGAACGTAAAATCTGATTCTGATGCACTTGGTAATAATGGCTCAATTACTTTCTTAGGTGCGTAAGACAAGTACTTTTTTTGGGTAGCTAATTGCGCTATGCTACTTGCGTAGGGGTAAAATTCCCGCAAGTACTTGTTACTGTATGTATTCATATTCATTTAAGGGTAACAATTGCAGTTTCGAAAACTGCTACCTATTAAGGTTTGTTTTTTTTTTTGGTTAATGCTTGGACACGGATGAACCAACCGGTCTCTTGTCAATGATAAGTGTCTCCCCGGCCCGGGAGTAAAGCATGAATTCTTTAGCAATTAACTGTTACAATGACGTTTGACCCCCTCGTTTTCAGACAGGTTAGAAAGATAAGATAACATAACAGGAAAGACGGCCGTATTCAGACAAGACAGTGACACAGGCAGATAGATACCAAAAGACCGACTTACTATAGAAAAGACGACGTGTGTATTTGCGTAGGCTATGTGTTAATTTATATAAAGATACTCTACCTGCCGCATAATAGAGTGGAAATAAAGCTAGGACGACTTGAAAACTTGCAAAGATTACCTATTGAGTATAAGAAACAAACACCGTCCTGATATTTATTTTGATGTTAACAAAATTACAATATTCAAAAAATGGTTACTCCACATGAAGGAAGGAGCTAGGAAACAATCGCAGAGAATATAGCGTGGGGTTTCAAAAAATCCAGTCCACGTGAAAAAAAATGACTGGATTTATATAACTATAGTAGTATCTTAAAGTTGTACATCTTACACGTGAACCATTTTGTTTGGACTCATTTGATCATAGGCGTGCTAGGATTTTGATATGGGGGGGGGGGCAGTGTCCACATCTGAACCGCTAGAAAACAGATGGGGTCTGGGGCCGCCGTAGGGCCTCTGAAATTTTGGGTTTATATGCCTAATGTCTTTTGAGGGCTAATTTCTGCACGATTTGAAAATTTACATGTCCGCACCAAACGCTGACCATTTAAACTAACTTTAAAAAACCTATATACTTTTGCCGGCAATCCGTCCTGCAAGCGCCATGACCTGATTTCTTCAAGTGAACCGGACGGGCTCATCTCAACAACCGGCGAAATCAGATTTGCCCCCCCCCCCCGCTACGCGACGCCACTGGTCTTTGGGAGGGGAGGACACAAGTATTACCCATCAAACTGTTGACGTATGACCCTATTCTCATTGCATATTCGGATTCGCTAATAACAAACAGGGCAACCTTGACAAGAACGCACAGTCCAATTTTGATGACACTTGGTTTGTGGGTAGACTCAGGGCCTAGGGTAGTAAAGCGGCCACAGTTTAGAAATTCTTTTGAATAATAGTGAGAATAGTGGAGATTCTATTTGACCATCATTCAAGTGTATATAGATGGTATGCACTGAATGGACAAGAAAAATTCGCAGAGAATATAGCCTGGGGTTGCAAGCCCGTTTCAGCAAATTTAATCCAACTTGAAAATAATAAACTTGAACAAAATCAAGTTTTTATAATAAATATAGTATTCTTAGTTTTCTACATTTTACAGATACCATGATAACTAAGAATTTTGCGGTTCGCGTCTTTCGCGCTCACTATATTCAAAAGAATAAAGCTGGTGGGCCCGCTATGACCGTTGACCTTGGCATATGCCTTTGACCTCATCAACAATGAGATCCCCTTGGGTCACCTAATGACACCCTTTTGGTTGCAATTGACCACTCAAAACGTTTCAATTGAGTCAATTGTTTACATTTTTATCCTATTTTTTTTAGGATGCGCACCATGAGGGTCCCATGTTGCGCCTATGACACAAGTTTGGTTCCATGGAACTAACTTCATCACTTTTCAATTGAGGTCAATTTGAAAAAAAATTTAACGCAATTTTTTAAAAAATTTAACATTTTTAATTAACACACATCACACACCACAATCCACACAACCGCACCCCCCCACACCCAACGTTCACACACCCCACATCACACACACACACACACACACACACACATAGACACGCACAACGGATTGCTAATGGTCCTGCCAACTAGCTGTTGGCCCCAAAAATATTGCAATTTGAAACTTGCAAATCCCCCTGTGCGGGGAGTATAGCTAATGGATTTAATTCTCGACGGGGATGGGAAATATGCGCGAAGCAGGTGGAATGTTGCACTTGGTACCCCCCGGGGGGACACTCCCATCTTGGAAGTGATATATATGTAAGACTGTTAAGACCCCCTTTTTCAGCATCATCGTCACCCAGAGACCCCATTTTTTTTAAAATCCCACCCAAAGACCCCATATTTTTTGAACATTTTAACACTGTAACCTATTTTGGAGGAAAATTTGAAAATTTTCACCAAAAGACCTCCATTTTTTAGAAAATGTTGCAAAAATCTCACCCAAAGACCCCGTTTTGGGGGAAAATTTGCAAATTTGTCATTCGACACCCCCCCCCCCCCCTCCATTTTGGGGCAATTTTGCCGTCTCGCACCCAAAGACCCCTATTTTTTTTCAGTCCTCTGTCACCGAATGCCCCTGAGTTTGGAAGCGCGAGCCTTACACCCATATCCATTTCATATGTGATTGCCCCCCCCCCCACGATAATTGGTTAGGATGCGCGTTAATCTATCACGTCGGGTGTTGAGCTGTGTGCGTGCTGATTGTGCGAGAAATCAAGCTACCATAGTAAAGGTGTTGTTTTAAGTAGAAAAGAAATACAAACAAGTAACTGGAACTGCATTACTTGCATCCGCTACCCACATGCGAAGTTTTGTCAAATTCAGATATTGCGATCTGGTAGAAGTTCACTTTTTAGTTGTAAGCCAATCAGAGCAAATATGCAAATGAGCTCATTAATATGCACAAATAGTGATGACACACTGCATGGGTATTACTCGCGTCCACCACTACCACGTACCAAGTGTTGGGAAATGTTGACATAGGGATATGTACAAATTTAGATTTTTAGTTATAAGCCTGGCCAATCAGAACGAATATTACTTGCATCCACCAGTACCCACATACCAAGTGTTGTGAACTTTTGGCATTGGGATTTGAGAAGTCACCCATTAAGTTATGACATCGGGCAAATATTGTAAATGAAACTTATAATATGACAAATAGTGATGCACATGGCATGGATATTTGCCATTCCACCACTACCTCCATACCCAGTTTTTTCAAATTGGAAATTGAGATCTGTATAGAAGTTCACCTTTTAGCAAATATGCAAATGAGTTAATTCGTATGCACAAAGTGAGGACAAATACACCCCCCCCCCCACCTTTTTTTTTTTTGTTTTGTTGCAGTGAATAAGTATTGTATCTACCACTCTACCCAAATAAGAATTATTATGCATCTGTGGTGCAATACCCAGTGCGATTAGGCGTACCGCCCAACCACTGCACAATACGCAAAACTATCGGGCATTCGGTCATGCACTCGTCCAAGGCAAATACTCTGTTTTTATTAGTTTTAAAGCCATTTAAAACTATTTTGGTCAAGTAAGCTTCTTCTGCATAATAATAACAATAGTGGAGCTTTTTTTCGGCCTGATTAACAGAAAAATATCGCCCTCGCCAAGGAAAATATCAGGCTCCTCTTCGACTCGCCCGATATTTGACTAGGTAGGGATATTTTACTGTTATCAACATCAAGCAATCCAATATTTATAAAGTATCTCTATATAAAAGATCAAACTTCGCATGTTTGTTTTCCAGGAGGCTGCCATGTTGACAAGGAGGTCGCCATGTTGACCGCCATGTTGGAAATGATGTACCATCTGTTCAGGTGATCCCATTCCCATCGTGTCTGGCGATTGCTCGGGGTTTATGTATTTAACATTGTTCAAACTGCTGAGAGATGATAAATTTCATTGAAATTGCAAAAAAAAAACGTGTTGTAAACAGTAGTTTATGCGTATTGAATTCCGGGGGGGTGACAAAGAGTAAATACGTAAAATTAATTAAAAATGAGGGTACCTTCGTCCGGGTACGAGGTATGATTCATGTTCGTGGCTTAATATGACATTGCTCCAGTGAGTTTGACCTTTGTGCTATTTTCAATGTAAAATTATTTTTTTTGGTGAGGGAAAAGAGACAAGAAGTGCATACTGCAAAACAGTCAAGATTGATTTAGATACGTATTTATTTCATTTGAGATTTCATAATGATCATCAAACCTGTTATTTGGTGCAAAAAATCGTGACCTTTGTCTTCAGACAAATGACATATTGCGTGGAGGCCTGATTCTCGTGGGGGAGCTAAGCAGTACATGTCATGAGTGGTACTGGTGTCACTAATTACTACAGCAAACATTGAAACTTCACGATTAACTGTGTTATGCAAATTCAATGTCTTGGGGTTCAATATGTGGCATGAAAGTCCTGGATAAAATACAAACACGGCTGTCACAAACAAGTAATAGGAGCTTATTAAATGATCGTCCATGAAGGGCTGGGACATGAAATTTTTAAACCCAGTTGTTTTGAAGACTTGCACTGTTTTAAACTCTTTAAATCGCAATTTAAAACTCATAGGTTATCGTAGACATTGACAGGAGGAAAAATTTTCGGGTCATTCAAAAGTCCGTTTTTAAAGGTGTTTCGCTACAGTGCCATCGTCAGTAAGATGTTAATGATATGTTAATCTTTGTCCTATATAACCATGGTCACCCCAAACATCTTTTTATTAATCCGTTTCTCTCTGAGATGAATAAACTACACTAGTTAACAAATTTTTGGTCAATGCAGTGGCGCGGCTAGCTTGAGATGTTGCTCCCAGACAGTGGCGGGGCCAGGGGAGCATAGCATGGGGGGTGCCCCCCCCCCCCCGCCAGAAGAAGAAAAATTACAATTTGTTTTGCAAAATCAGCATTTGCGGCCAAAAATCACCAAATTTTGGGAAAAAATTGGTTGCAAGTGGATTTTTATGGGTGTCCTTAAAATTTAAATTCCCCCCCGCGAATTTATTTCACTAAAAGAAAAAAGAAGTCTGGCGCGGCTACGTGCCAGGGGAACGGATACAGAATGGCACCAGGAGCAAAGGTATATAAGAATGCCGTACACCATCTTAGGCTCTATAAGCTCTGTGCCCGCGGAAAGGAGCAAGAATTTGGCACAAATACTGTAATTGGTATATTTCAGTTGACAATATCTTTAAAATAAACTATTTGTCGGTATTTGCACGAAGCAAACTTAAAGGTGGTTGTTCCGATTTATGTGTATTGTGTTTCTTACTTGATATGAGAGCCTTGCCACTTGCACTACACCCCATCAAGTTACCGTGGGAACAAACTGCGGTTTTTGATTGGTAGACGCAATTAATGCAGTTGCAAGCCCTATCAATACTGTTGCGCTAATAAAGTGGGTAACCACTAAAACGGCGGTTTTTTGTTTATATCTGAGGAAAATGAAAGGATTCCAGGGCTCAAATTTCAGGACGAACAATGAGAAAAATAAGGCCTTTTCATCTGATATCAACTCGATACTAACCTCCGGGTAAATCAGGGGGGTCCAAAGTACGATCGGAACACGCCCCTTTAAAAATTGAATATACATCCTATCGGGGGGAACATCGGTATGAACGTGATATGCCACGGGTTTCGGGCTGGTGTTTTCAAAGCGATAGGAAACATTCGGTGATAGAAAACAGTGTCAAAGCAGGGTTTTCTTGGGTAAGGGCAGCCAAATTGCACACAAATTTGTTAAATTGTTAAAAAAGGGTCTTGGGTGACAGTTGTCAACATTTTTCTAAAAAGTAAAGGTCTTGCGTGAAAGATTTCAAAATTGTCGTTGGATAGCGAGAGTAAATTTAAAAAAAAGTAGGAAATTTGTTGACATGTGGTAACAGCCTAACATATGCGTCATCATCTAAATGGACCCCCCCCCCCTTACAACATGTTTACTAAGGGCGTAGGTAAGAATCCATCTATGGTGCTGGTGGTCCATCTACGGCGCAGCCCCTTAGAGAAGGTACCCATGCAGAACACGTGACCCAGTGGCGTTGGCAGCAGTTCTGAGGGGCAATGAAACAAGCGTGTGTTCAGGGGGAAGTCAGCCCGGGTCCGGGAGATCTCGGCCCGTCCCGATCGGAGGTTAGCGCCCCAAAACGACTGATTTCCCATCAAAATGTTGATAATTAAGTCACGATTTTCCCAATTCGTCCCAAGAGGACCGCCCTGAGGGGGTTTTGGAGTGCGTGCTCGCACATTGGTAGTAAATGTTCACCTGGCCGGCTTAATATAGCTATGTTGAGATAGGGCCTAAATCTTGACAGCTCTTGACCTAACACATTGGAGGAATACAAAAGGCCAAAATAAAGGAGAAGGCTTGGAGGAAAAATAATGTCTCTGAAGTTTTACTTATTGTGAAGAGTGCATGAGTGATCAACCCGTTAGTGATCGTTCCATTCACCCGCTATGAAAGTAACAGTGAAATAGAGGACGGAAAATCTGAAATACAATGACCTGACCACAGACCTGTCTGTATAGGCAAGTAGTAGTAGTAGAAGATACTAAGGTCTGTGGTCGAAAGTGTTATCTAGATTGGGACAGGGGTCTGAGACAGACATGAGAGACAGACGGAGAGGACGCCAGACGACGGACAGAGTTTGCTATGACAAAATCCCCTTATGCTAAAGCAGCAGGAGGATAAAAGTAAAACGTACTAACGTTCCCCCTAATAAGAAACAGCCGCAATCCTGATCATTTTCACAATCCTTCAATATTTATATGTCCTTATACACTAATTAATATACCGGCCTAGTGCGTCCATATCTCTGTGGCATGTAAATAATGAAAACGATCCTACCTCTGTAGTGACAGCCGCTAAATAAGTACCCGGTGCTTTATTAAAATACCAGCCTTATACTCCTCATGACCAATGGAAAATGTCGGGCCAGTCCTAACCAAAACATTATAAAAAGAAAACGATACTTAGCCCAATGTTAAACTTTAAGCATGTTAGCAAAACAGAAATTGCGATTGAAATGAGTATCTAATGTTCAAAGCCATATATTCTATTACTTTCATTATATAATCCTATTTATTCATAAAGTTGACATTGTATTACTAAATCGATACAGATATGTGGCAATTCATAGATTTAAAAGAGCTTTGAAGGCGGCCATACTGGAGTTGAAGCAAGGGATATTACAAAACATGCTTGGCATAACTTCACAATGGGCTTTGATCAGTTTCTTGTGGTTGGTTTCTTTACTATATTTATGATTCTGATTTTATTACAATTTTCTAATTTTGTCGGGCCATTTTGGATGATTTGGCTTGCCATCTTGGATTGAATCCAGAAACATTGCATAGCCATAACAGGGTTTTTGATTGTCCTAACACAATTATTTGTGGTTTCTTTTGCGAGATTATGCTTATTTTGGGAACAAGTATTATGAACTTTTTCATCAATTTTTCATTTGGCATCCACCATTGGACGCCATATTAATTTGATGCATAGTAGTAAACTGAAATTGCCCAAATGAAGAGTGACATAAGATAAATAGCCGTATACCGTATTTCATGATTTCATTTATCCAATTCATAGGCTGATATATGACATTTTTAAATTTGACCATTTTGGCGGCCATATTGCGGCAATCTTGGATTATTTCAAGAGCACTCACTTTTTTCACTGTCAACATCTGAAATGTGTTAAAGGATCCCAAAAGGCATCCAAAAAGCTGGTTGGTTAAAGGTGCAACGAGAGATTTTGAGGCATCCCAATAATTGTGCCAGAATAGTAATTTCAAATAGATTAGGCACTCATAGATTTCCTTTACCGGTAGTTATCATAGAAATTCATTAAAAGAGAGAAAAAAAGGGGATTTTGATTTGCTTATATTTCAATGTTTAAGACCATCGGCTGAATTTCGTATTGCTCCTGTACGAAATTAGGAAATTGCACAATTTTTGTACCAAAGAAACATTTCTCAGCTAAATCCTTTCAGATGGGGATATTTTTTAGGGAAAGCTTTACATCAGGGCAAAATTATTTTATTATTGAAAATTTTTCAATTTTTTTAGGAGACACCTGATGTGTGAAATCCCTCTCGTTGGCCACCTTTAATACTTGGTTCGATATTTCAGGCACTATTGTTGTTCATATCCCGGTTGACCTCCGTGACCCATCATAGCACAATAAAATTCAAGGAGGCTGCGGATGGGACATGGAGGTCAATCGGGATATGAAATGTTGTGGCTTGTATTGTAGAACAGCAGTGCCTGAATTAACGAACTCACTATAGCCGGCAGCCCAGAAGGTTTTGATCAAACGAAACGAGATACCAAAAGCTGAATACGGGAAAATTCAGAGACCAATATTAACTTTGCACATATGAATGTCTGGCCGGAGACCAAAGTTTGCTGCGTGGGGACCCAGGAAGAGGGGAAAGTTAATGTTTTTGGGGTCATATGTGTGAAACTGCTCTTAATCTATTGAAATTTAGCTCATAATTATTGCTTGGGGAACATGTAGTTAAAGTCAATTGGTCACATGCGTGTGGTGCTTCCCTTCCAAGAATATATCAGGGAAATTGGCTAAAGGTCATTTGTTTATTCAAGAAAGGTCAACGTTTGCAATCCAGATTGTTTTGTACAATATTTAAAAAAAATATTTAATGATATGATTCAATATGCTTTTCATATTTGTGCTAGGCGATAGTCCCTTAAATAGGGAGGGGTTATTAATGTCCCCATCCCCATACAATCCTACAGGGAATTTTGTACCCTCATTACAAACACAAGATGCCGAAAGTGCAAAAGTTACTGGGGGACAACGAGAAACCCCCCTTACATGCCATCCTAACACCTAAAACGGGATGAAAAGTTAATAGGGACAGTGTTTGAACACACTGGGACCGTGTCGTAGCTGGTAGGGCAAGGGCCATGGTACCTTGGCGCCATCTGGTATCTGGTATCGATTTTGATATTCAGAGAAAAGGCATTGGTTACGTATTTTTCTCTTGTCGTCCTGAAATGTGAAGCCCTCAAATCCATTTCATCTCCAAGATATAAACAAAAAAACGACGAATTATGGTTAACCATCAATATATTAGCACAGTGTTGAATAGGGCTTTGCACTGTGCATTATTGCGTCTATCAAAAACCGCAAGTTTGTTTCTCACGGTGATTGATGGGGCGTAGGTCATGTTCAAGCCAAATGACATATAGCTGCGCTATCTGAGGAGGTTAAGAGAGATAAGAGGTTAGAAGAGCCATGTATCTGTAGGCAAAACTGAAATCCTGGGCCAAACGAGCCTCAGGAAAACCGCATGAGAAGTTATAATAAAATGATGCCCATGGACCAATTTAATAGGACGTCGGGTTTTTTTAGATGGGGTTCCATCGTTACTTAATGTTATTAGTCGACTGATATAAATTCATGATCTGTAGAAGTGTTTAAGTTAACAATACTTACTCTTAGCATTCCCATCAAATTAATGCGCCGCCTAGGAAATAGAACGTTATAACCACAATGCCTCCAAAAGTGTGCTTATAGATCTTGATCACTTCACCATTCTGGATCCAAAATATGTCTAAATACGAAGGACGTTTGCTGAAAGTCAGGCAAAATGTCACGTTTTTAAAAAGGCAATACAATAATTATACTTAAAGCTACAATGATCTTCTGATGCCACTGCCTGGAAATTCTTCGCTGTGATGCAGGGCGACGTGCATCTCGGTCGCTTTTTAGCACTGGAATTTTAGGTTAATGCAGTAAAAGTCAGCTATATCTCACCACTAGACATCTAATTTTGTAAATAGTATGCTTTTTTATTCGTCCTTCCTTTCTCAGCTTTGAAAGCTAGCAGTAGCATAACAATCAAAGGTAACAACGAACTAAGCCCGATAAACTTTGGGGAGTTTAGCCGTGGTAGCTCTTTTAATTTAGTAAACTATTTTTAAATTTTACACAAAATTAGGCCCTATATTTGGAAATCTCTAAGGCTGCCTTGAAACAGGCTAGACAAGCTAAAGTAAGTCAATATCTTATAAATAGTAATTTCGCGGCGGCGGCCTTTTCAAGCCACCAAGTTTGAAATTTGGTATAGTTCGTGACTTGTGATTTATGTCAAAATTCATTTGGTAGGGATGTGTATAGATCAAGAAATAAAAGGCCGGCATTAACAGCTGAATGCTCAACTTGTGTTACACAGAATAAGATGCTTTAATCCAATTTTGATGAACTTTTTGATCGAAAGTAAAGGAATCATACCAGATTCAATGATAGGGTGTCGTAGAGTCTGAGATACCTATAGATTCCTTGTTTGAAGTAATTCAAAGACGGATAAAGTGTCAGGCATCAGACGGTTGAACCTGAGGGGGATTAGGCCACGTAAAGATTGTAGTTTCGCTATATGATTGTGACTAAACTCTCGGTACTTATACTAGATCAACCCATCGTGTCACCAGAGGAAAAGTTTTGGACAGCGTCGATTAGTTGGGATAGTGGCCAGAAAAAGAAAACATGTGCCCGATCACCTGGTTCATTGAGGAATTAAGTAATCTGGCGGCTTTTCGTAATTGCCATCATTTTCAAAGAGTGTGTTCTTTGTCTCCAAAAACACGGGCGCTCAAAAGTCAGTAACATTGAATACCACTGAAGCAAATGCGATTAGTCAGAAAGTTTTGAGAGCTTGTTTTTGTAGCGGCAAATGCGCTACGTTGACTTGAATGCTTTCATTAAAGCGCACTGGCACATTTTCACCAAATAAACCAAAAAAAGTTTTTTTCTTCAATTTGCTCTCAAATGATAGTCTAGGCCATTGGAAAACAGATATATATCTTACACTAAAAATAAATACGATACCCCACAAACAGAATAAGGACATTGTATGATGATAAGCATCCAGTAAAAAACAACATTTTTTGTAGGCCAACTTGTTAAGGTTTTCATAACTTTAATCAAGAAATGTGTAATATTACATGAATATTTTTGACTCGTAACTCACAAGGTTATAGACCGATCAAACAGTGGTGCATAGCGTGGGAAACATGCCATACGGCGTGCGTGTTATTGTGTTAAACGCCATTTTCGTCGTCTGCTGTAATTTAACGTCGCCCGGCTACGTTAAATGATAAAATCGTTCTGTTCCCATAAGGAAGCTATTTGGTCGTAATCATTTCGGGTGAGTTCTTTTGTATATATTTATAAAAACAGCAAATAGTGAAAAAAAATAATATCGATTTTGAAAAATTTGAGGGCGCACTATTTTTAAAGTGTGCCATTGAGTTTCTGTCTGGCTCTCGATACATGTTTTCATTAGACTTAGCGTGGAATTTAATCTCGATTTAATTTTCCACGCACTGCACATGCCCCTCATTCAATGCCCATACCTTCGTTAAAGTACTAGAGGTGACACTATGGGTGAATCTACTATAGATGATGGACCAAGATATCAACATTATTTACGTAAAATCCTTGGTGAGTAATAATTATTTGTATAATTTTCTTATGTTTTGTATGCTCCATAGTTTATTCAGTTTGGTGTTTGGAATTTATTCAGGCCATTTTGCCTTGCATTATTTTCATCGTGAGAAAGGATATTTTTTTAATTATGGCCTTAATCTGATCGGTATCGTCACATCGATTTCTATTGTATTAATTGGGATAAAGCACACCTCTCATGACAAGAAAATCATCGACACGCCCCAAAACTTTCAATTAACTGACAGAGACTCAAAAAATCATCTATAATAGAATTAAGGTGCGTGTTCCGATCGTCTTTGGGACCCCGCTGATTTACCGGAAGTAGTAATCCGCTTTTGATATTCAACTGAAAGGCCGTATTTTTCTCATTGTCGTCCTGAAATTTGATGAGCCTCAAATCCATTCATTCCCAAGATATCAACAAAAAACCGCCGTTTTAGTGGTTAACCAGTCAATTAGGAGTCACGCCAACATGCGTTATTTTCTTGTCACAAGAAGACAATACAATCGCTGTGACCTCAATATCTGGTCGAAAACGCTCTAGAAAATGTCCTGATTTTAGGTCCAAAATACCTGAATTCATTATAAAATCATGTCTTATTGTTGCGGAATGTCAACTACATATCAGTTATGTAAAATGACTTGAAGTGGTGTTTGGGGTTAAAAAAACGATTAAAAGCACGAATTTTAAAGTTTTTGAAAAGCGTGGTCTCTGATTCTAGAAATCCCACAAAAGTTTAAAGCATCCCAAATCATTAATTGAATTGTTGCTACAAAAAGTCTGTGACGTGTTTACTCATCTTCTTTTGAGAAAGCGAAGACCACTGAAAATGTAAAACCTTACATATACTGGCATCAAGGAATTGAATTCGCATCTGCTATAACGTGGGCCAGCTTCATCGATTTGAACTGCGACGTTGCAGGGAATGTGGACAATAGCAAGGTCGTTTGCCTATGGTATTTGTGAAAGCCCATTTAAAATTGACCCTGTCCAACAATTTTAGTGTGAACAATAGTACTGGGTGACCTGCCGACTAACTGTTAACCATCCTATTATCACACTATTGAATAGGCTTGCAACTTGCATTATTGCGTCTACCATCACACCGCAAAGTTTGTTTCCCACGGTACTTGAATGGGTGTATGGTGCAAGTGCCAGGCTCTTATCAAGTAGAGAACACAATACACATAAATCGGAACAAGCACCTTTAGATGCCGCTTGGATGCATGCTACACACGAGATAACGCTTTTATTCCGTATTGAATACTATAGTTATCCCCTGTTTGTTGCGTGTATGCGTGAGAACAACAGGGGGTAACGATTTAGCATTAGTAGACGTGAATATTTTAAGTAGAAGCCTAAGTCGAATTATTAAATCTTTTTTAAATCTGGATTAACACATCCACAGAATCGATCAGAAGAGTGACAGTAGGCCTAGTAGATAAGGCTTGTCTCTACAAGGCCTACGACGTACAAATCACAAGTTGGAACTAACTGCACAGCAACATAACCTCAGTCATCGAAGTCCTGCTATGAGACGATGGGACTTAGACCAGAAATACAAGCTGCATAACAAATTCCGTGGTCCATGCAAAGGGATAAGACAAAATCCGGTGTAAATTTGATTAATTATTAACTGACATAACCGTCTATTGCCCCAAATAAAACTTGCACATTTTTCTTAAAAATGAATAAAATGTCACACCAATTTCTCTTTCATAATATCAGTGACCAATGGATATGTATAGACTTCAGCAAACCATTAACTAAAGATATTACTTTTTTTTTTTTTTTTTTTTTTATGCAGCTGTTTTCTTTTATTTTATAGTTTGATGTTAAGTACTTATCTCATAGTAATACAACAGGTATTGTAAAAGATGAACCATGTTTTAGGCTAAATAGTAATTACTCTCTATTTTGTAAAGCGCTTTGACCTTGTTTTGAGAAGGCGCTATATCAAATGCCGTTTGTATTGTATTGTATTTGAAGGTTTCAAACGCGCCATTCCTTTTGTCATGTAAAAAACGTCTTAGGTCCAAAGATACCCAACAACTTTCTTTTCGTGATTTATTTCGAACATGCGTATTTTTTGAAATAATTAATAAAAACCAGACATCCAAGTTAATTGAACAGACAGTAGTAGATAAGGCTTGTCTCTACAGAGGCCTACGAAGTACAAATCAACAAGTTGGAACTAACTGCACAGCAACATAAACTCAGTCATCGAAGTCCTGCTATTAGACTATGGGACGTAGACCAGATAACAAGCTGCATAACAAATTCGGTAGTCCATTCAAAGGGATAAGACAAAATCCGGTGTAAAATTATTGATAAATTATTAACATGACATAACCGTCTATTGCCCCAAATAAAACTTGCACATTTTCTTAAAAATGAATAAAATGTCACACCAATTTCTCTTTCATAATATCAGTGACCAATGGATATGTATAGACTTCAGCAAACCATTAACTAAAGATATTACAATGGGCCCGGTATGCGGAGCCATTGTTATAGCCAGATGTTGAGTAACAAAATACCCGTCCTTTTTCACAATAACTAACCAGTTTACATTTTACAGTTTACAAGTCTGCAGCCATGCAGTGTGCCACTGTAGTAGGCTAGAGGAAAAGCCCTAACTTACATCTTTGACAGACATCACATTGGTCACTAGTCCTCTAAAACATACAGTGGAACTTTAAAAATGTTTTTGTACATGAAGAACATAAGAAAAATGTGTCAAGTAGAAATATTTTGTTTGAGATTGCCAGCAGCAGTCACACCAATGTGTGGAACAAAAAAGGCCATTTTGGATTGTGCTCTTCAGAGGAGGCTTGACCAAAACAGTCTCTTCCACAGATGCGCAAGATCATTACATCTATATATTTTAATGCATGTAAAGTAGGGACTTGATACTTGGTGTAAGCATTACGTAATACGGGCTCATATCCAGTGAGTAATGAAAAATTACTCTGATTAACCAATCAGCATTCCCCATTCATGTCTACTAAATGATAAACATGACTACATCCCGTTGATTGGTTCCCACGATTACGCACTCCATAACCCTCCCTACTGAAGACGACTTGATAAATCATGGTTGTTTGCGTTGTTCTATTTATTGTTCGTTGTATGGCGTTTTGCTTCTTTTTGTGCTTTGTGACTATTGCCAAGTATTGGGTCGTTTTTCATCTTTTGATGCCCCCATCGGGCCCTTTTAAGATAGTTAAAAAAGAGTGCGGCAGTTGATTCAAGGTGTATCTGTTGCAGGCTCGCGAGATACTCTGGTGATTTAGAAGATACATGATGTCGATAACACAATCACTTATTCGTGATATGCTTTTGAAATAATGAGGATGGAAAGAGTAAAACTTGAGTAATAAACGAGAGAGGCTTGAATGATGTCCAAAGATCTTGGTAAAAAGCATACTTCTGTTGAGTAATGGGGCATCAAGGTGCCTTAAATTAATAGCCATTACACAATTCAGGATCCAGTCTCTTTGGTAAACAATTCAAGCGTCCAGTCTCTCTGGATGGCCACAATACCTGGGGGAAATCTGCGTACATCTTGAATTTTAAGCGGACGCAATGTAGACTGCATTAAATTGAATCGAGTGGCCTATTTGTTTTCGTTGTAGGTGGACTATGAGTCCGGAGGACTATATCTCCTGCCACACCGGCTTAGGCCTATCAGTCCTAAAGAGTCGGAGTGTTTGTTTTTCAGCAATATATCAAGTAACTTCAGTTATGTGGTGCCTACAACATTCCAGATGGAAGGGGCATGTTCCGTAAGAGGACGGATGTAAGCCTTGTAGATGGCAATGTGTGCTTGATGTGGCAAAAGATTCCTGACACGATCTAGAATGTTTGGCCATTTTTCTTGGCAATTTCTGAGACGTACTGTGCCCATGATGACGTGTTGCTGATTGTGACACCAGGAAGGGTTGTGCTTCCTGTAGGCTTCAGTTCGTTGTTCATGAAGTCGACTCTTTGGTATTACCAACTAAAATCAAAATATGGCTTGTTTCTGAAAATGCACAAAAAGCTGATTCCCTTAATTACCAATTTGTTTTCACCCAGGAAAATCTGAATACCATGACAACATTCTCACATCCACAATACCACAAATGCCTGACATCTATATTGACCCGGGCAGAGCCACAGGACCTGACGGCTGCCTGTAAGCATCCTGAAGATGGGGGAGATTGTGCTAGCCTTAACGACCATCTCTAGGAGATTTCTGATGTTACAGAAGGCTTTCTGCACAGAGGACTCCATCATTTGTGCTAGTGCTCTTAAAGAGACACTGGCACATTTGTAAAATAGTGCGCCCTCAAGATTGTTCAAAATCGATATTTTTGCATGGTTGTAAAGCTTTTATATACATTAGCCCTCACCTGAAATGACTAAGACCAAATCAGCGTCCTTATGGGTAAACAGAACGATTTATAATTAATGTCGCCGGCGACATTAATTCAGCAGATGACGGAAATGGCGTTTAACACAAGAAAACGCACGCCGTATGCATGTTTCCAACGGCATGCACCAGGTTTCACCGGTCTGTGACCTTTGTGGTTTTAATATCAATGAGTACGAGTATATGATGTTCATGTAATATACACATTTGTTGATTAAAGTTATGGAAAAGTTAGCCTGCAAATTACCTGGATGTCTTTAACGTCTTAACGTCCCAATCTGTTTTTGAGTATGTTATTTTTATGTGTAAAATGTATCTCTATTCTTCCAATGGCCTAGACTATCATTTGAGAGAAAATTGAAGAAATTTCATATTTTGTGAAAATGTGCCAGTGCCACTTTAATCAATGTGAAGCGTCGAATCATCAGCAAAGAAGAAGGGTAGTCTCAAAGCTGAGGGACTTTGTGGGGACTTGCACATTTTTCTTTTCTTTTCGGAAAGATTAATCATATCTAATTGTAATGTCATGGGGAGCTTTTTTGTTTAACTGTGTTAAAAATGAACTACTTTTAGACAACACTTAACGCTTAACGAGCCTGGGTACGTCAAGATCTAATTTTTATCTTTTTCAGTGTAGTTTAATGTTAAATACTCCTGTGGTAACCAAATCATAAAGCAAATCCCTGGCAAAGAACAACATTTTCAATTGGAAAGTGAGATAGTAATATAATAGTAATTAGGTATTTGGTACTAAAGACTAATTTCAGCTTTAACCTACTTAGTTTTTTGCTGAAATCCAATTCCGTAGATATAGCTGATAAAGTGTAGAAGGTGATTCAGAACTTGGTAACAAAGTTTGTATGGAATACATTAATTTTAAAATGCAGTAAGTAATCAATGATACTAATTAAAGGGTAATTACAGACTATCACGCGTTTCTTGTCTAAACTGATATGGTGAATTAATATAATGTCGAAGATAATGAATAGTTCAATGTTATGTATTATGGTGCATTTCTTACATATTTATCTTTTTATTTTTTGAAGTGGATGTCTTGTTTCAGGCTTTACAAATATTTTCAGGACAATGACATGAGACCACACATTTAAAACCAAAGACAGTTCTTTTATCAAAATCAAAAATCATAACGTTACCGCATTTCCAAATGTCTGCAGAAGGAAGCGATCAGGCATACGCATTATTCCTTTAACTTCTCTCATCAAAACCAACAGAAACTGCATCATAATTGAAGCCTGAAATCTAAAATGAAAACATCGATTTCACTGATAACACTGATAGATAGTTGGCGCTGTTAATTTATTGTCTTAATAGGAATATAAATGTAATTATTATACAGAAAGGAACTGGTGTTTCATCGATTGTTACTTGCAGGCCCGTAGCCAGGGGGGGTTCGAGGGGTTCGATCGAACCCCCTAAAATTTCAACAACAAAAAAGACTCAAGACACCAAAACAAGAACGAAAAACAAAGAAACAACGACGCACCCCACATATTTTATCAGTAGACCTATTCAAGCTGTGCTACGAGCAACATCCGCGAATTTAGAACAACTTTTCCTCCCGTCCTCCTATTATCCCCCCATTTTTTAAAATTCCTCCTCCCACTATGACGACACCGCACTCTGGTGTTATCAATTCGCCCTCAGTCGATATAAACTTTCGTCCAATCAGTGGATTAATCATTGGAATTACTGATCGGACATCTTCCATTCACGCGTACACGGACGTACAGCTGCCACACACAACCTCCTACGTATTGTCTATGCATTAATATACTTCTCGTGTTAGATTATCTATTGTTTTCAGCGTGCATTATTTTTCACGAATGCACTGGGCTCTGTCAGATAATGCACGGGTCATCAGATAATGCACGCGGGTCACCACAAGTCACAACTCCTGTTAGCTACTAGAAATACCGTCAATCATTTGATATCGACTTACTGCTCAATATCAAGTGACCCCCATTTTTTATTTCAGATTTTTCCTTTACAACCAACCGATGAAAGTACAATATCGGAAATAAAGAAATATCTGGTCCGGTAGCATTTTTATGATCCTCTATCACCCTTCACTTATACCATTTTATAATCAATTCAGTGATCCGGTCTGCTTTTGGTAAACCTTTTTCCAAGCGTCCAGTCTCTCTGGATGGCCACAATACCTGGGGGAAATCTCGGACGTCTTGAATTTTAAGCGGACGCAATGTAGACCTATTGAATTAATCGAGTGCCTCTTTGTTTTTCGTTGTAGTTGTGGAAACTATGAGTCCGGAGACTATATCTCCTGCCACACACCGGCTTAGGCCTATCAGTCCTAGAGTCGGAGTTTTGTTTTTCACATTATCCAGTAACTTCAGTATGTGTTCCTCAACATTTCCAGATGGAAGGCATGTTCCGTAAGAGGACGGATTTAAGCTTGTTAGATGGCAATGTGTCTTTGATGTGGCAAAATCTTCCTGCCACGATCGAGGAAAGTTGGCCCTTTTTCTTGGCAATTTCTGAGACGTACTGTGCCCATGATGACGTGTTGCTGATTGTGACACCAGGAAGGGTTGTGCTTCCTGTAGGCGTCAGTTCGCGTTGTTCATGAGTCGACTCTTTCGTATTACCAACTAAAGCAAATATGTCTTGTTTCTGAACATGCACAACCAAAGCTTATTCCCTAATTACCATGTTGTTTTCACCCAGGAAAATCTGAATAACCAATGACACTTTCTTCACTCCACAATACCACAAATGCCTGACATCTATATTGACCCGGGCAGAGCCACAGACCTGACGGCTGCCTGTAAGCATCCTGAAGATGGGGAGATTGTGCTAGCCTTAACGACCATCTCGGAGATTTTTTCTGTATGTTACCGAAGGCTTTTTGCACAGATGACTCCCATCATTTGTGCTAGTGGCTCTTTAAAGAGACATGGCCATTTTGTAAATAGTGCGCCCCCAAGAATTTTCAAAATCGATCTTGTTTGCTGGTTTGTAAGCTTTTATATCCATTAGCCCTCACCTGAAAATGACTAGACCAAATCAGCGTCCTTAGGGGTAACAGAAACGATTTTATAATTAATGTCGCCGCACATTAATTCAGCATATGACGGAAATTGCGTTCATAAAACACAAGAAACGCACGCCGTATGCATGTTTCCGACGGCATGCACACTGTTTTGACCGGTCTGTGACCCTTTGTGGTTTTTAATAATATCAATGGGGGGGGGGTAGTACGAGTGTATGTGTAGTATATACAATTGTTGATTAATTTATGGTAAAACTAAAAGTTACCTAAAATTACCTGGATGTCTTTAACCTCTTAATAACGTCCGCAAATCTGTTTTTGATTTTGTTTATTTTTATTTGTAAATGTATCATCTGTCTTCCCAATGGCCTAGACCATCATTTGAGAGAAATTGAAGAAATTGCAGATTTTTGAAATGTGCACACACAGCCACTTTACACATTTGAAATCGTCGAATCAATCCTCAAAGAAGCAGGGTAGTCTACAAAGCTGAGGGACTTTTTGGGGACTTGCACATTTTTCTTTCTTTTCGTGTGAAAGATTAATCATATCTAATTGTAATTCATGGGGAGCTTTTTTTGTTAATAACTGTGTTAAAAATGACTACTTTTGTAGACAACACTTAAACGCTTAACGAGCCGGGGGGTACGTCAAGGTCTATGTTTTTCTTTTTACAGTGTAATTTAATGTTAAAATATCCTGTGGTAACCAAATCTAAAGCATCCCGGGCAAAAGCCACATTTTCCAATTGGAATTGAGTCGTATAATATAGTAATTAGGTATTTGGGTACTAAAGACTAATTTCATTCAAGCTTTAACCTACTTATTTTTTTGCTGAAATCCAATTCCGTAGATATAGCTGATAAGTGTATACAGGTGATTCAGACCTTCGGTACCAAGTTTGAGGAATAATTAATTTTAAAAGCATAATTAATCAATTGATACTATTACAGTGTAAATTACAGACTATCACGCGTTTCTTGTCTAAACTGATATGGGGTGAATTAATATAATGCCGAAGATAATGAATAGTTCAGATGTTTATGTATTAGGGTGCATTTCTTACATTTTTTCTTTTTTATTTTTTTGAAGTGGATGGTCTTGTTTTGATGCTTTCCAAATATTCAGGACAATGACATGAGACCACACATTTAAAACCAAAGACGTTCTTTTATCAAAATCAAAATCATAACGTTACCGGGACCGCTTTCCAAAGTCCTGCAGCGGAGCGATCAGGCCGACGCATCATTTCTTTAACTTCTCTCATCAAAACCAACAAAACTGCAAATCATAATTGAAGCCGGTGAAATCTAAAATGACAACATCGATTTCACGGATAACAATGATAGATAGTTGGCGCTTTTTACTTGTTGTCTTATATGAATATAATGTATTATTATAACAGAAAGGTAGGACTGGTGTTTCATCGATTGTTACCTTGCAGGCCCGTAGCCAGGGGGGTTTGATCGAACCCCCTAAATTTCAAACAACAAAAAAAGACTCAGACCCCAACAGAACGAAAAACAAAGAACCAAGACGCAACCCCACATATTTTTCAGTATAGACCCTAGTCAAGCTGCGCTAACGAGCAACATCCTCCGCGATTTAAGAACAACGTTTCCTCCCGTCCCTATCTATTAACCACCTACCTCCACCTTAACCCCCCCCCCCCTTTTTTAAATTCCCTCCTCCCACTAATGACGAAACACCGCACTCCTCTGTTGTTTCAATTCGCCCTCAGTCTATATAAACTTTCGCCAATCGTGGATTAATCATTACATCATTACTGATTCGGACATCTTCAATTTTCACCGTACACGGACTGTACAGCTGCCGCACACAACTCCTACTGTATTGTCTAGGATTAATATACTTCTCGTGTTAGATTATCTATGTTTTCATCAAGCGTGCCATTATTTGCACGAATGGCACTGGGCTCTGTCGATAATGCCGGGTCATCAATAATCCCGCGGTCACCACAAGTCACAAGTCCTGTTAGCTACTAGAATACCGTCAATCATTTGATATCGACTTAACTGCTCATATCAGTAACAACATGCCTGCATCGTATATTACCTCTACGACTTAGTATTCTACACTCTCTGGTGTCACATCCCCTAACTTAAATTATTGTGTTGAAAAAAATATTGGGTTTCTCGTTTAAAGTATTAGTTTAATATCATGCGCAGAACCATTCCAAATAATGTGATTTTGTGTACTGTTTCCTTTCGAAACGCGTATATCTTAATGCCCGAGACCAAGCTTTTTTGTCGTCTCAAGAGGACGATACTTTTGGACATTAAATATTGATCTTAAATATAAAATTCCCTTAATTTTATAGTTGTCAAAATGAGAAGCCTGTTTCAAGAAAGTTGAGCTGCCTATAACTGAACTTTCCCTACCTCTGTCCGTGACGTCAGCGCGAGAATTTGATGGGCGCACCACCAGGGTTTACACAACGCGCTGGCTTTTAAAGGCGACTGCGTTTTTACACCGCGCACAAAGATGCATACATTGACGCGTGCGTACAAACTGGGTCACTGTTATGTCATCACTACCAAAACCGGAGGTAGAGACATGGACTATTCGATGGTTGCATATAATGTATGCCCATGAGAATTAAGTGTACTTCAAGAAACCCAAAATCACAAATAAAAATCGTTTTCAAAAAGAAACCAGTCATTTTTGTACAGACACATGTCTGCGTTGGTCTTAAAACATCTAACAAGTGGTCATTGGATTTTGGTATAATAAAATTCATATGCTTTATATGCAAATCGTCCACTGATGGGTTTGTTTTGGGAAAAGTAAGGGAAGGCGAAGTCTAATCTTCTTTTTCTTTCAATTTCATTGACGCGTTCATCACTAATGGGTTTGTTTTTTTGAACTGCCAGGGAGGTGCGAGAAAGTAGCCACTCTAAGCGTCTTAGAGAGTCGGATTTTTCTCGCATCTTCCAGATATTTTTCAAACAAACTAATCACATGAATTGCGTCAACGTCTTTTTGGCACTATTTATAGTGTATAACTTTGGACATGTGGGAGTATAAGAAGTTTTTAATTTATTTTAACAACTACCACCCTACAATTTCGATAATTCCTTTCCATTCTTACTTTAATGTAATGATTTTATGCTCAATTGTTTTTCCTCAAGTATAATGACGGATAACGGACCACCACGCCTCAGTGCAATCGCAGGGATAAATCGCACTTACGTATGTCAGTGGCGGCGCCTCCTCGAGCCTCCCGCTCTCGTGCTGCCGTTCCTGACCCATACGGTCGCGCGCGATTATCCTGTCGAATACACTAGGCTAGGTCCTTATCCTATCTTTCTCCAATCAATGCTCTCTCCCTAACCGGCTCGCTTTGAATTATTCAATCAACCTACTTTATAATCAAAGGGTAACGTTTACTACAATGAAATCCCAATAAATATTCTTTGTTGGTGCTTTTACATTCGTAGAAACCGATTCTTATTCATGCGTTCAGTTTCACCTCGAACTTGACATTTTCCCTACGGTTATAACACACTGAAAAAAAATGCTCGTCAAGGGCGGAGCCTCATGCTAATCGCATTAAATGTTTATTCAAAAAATCAATATCGGCAGATCGAACTTTTCCTTCATTTATTCACACTAACCTCTTCAATTTCAACCACACTCAAATTAATCCACTTTGGGCATCCCGTAGTTTTGAAATGTTCAGGAGGACCTTTGAAAAAACCACACCGTGAATAATATTGCCTGGTGACTGCATTATGACAATGGCGTTGTAAGCTAGACAAATCCGGGCATGCGCGTAATAGTGATTAAACATATAAACTACTTTATAACCTTATGATCGTGACGTGATTGATGGCTATTTTATATAATCTATTGTTAGTCAGTTAGCCCATGGTCCACTATGGCCTGACCGTAATTGAGTATGGACCTACATTTTTCTGCTGTTAGATGGCATATTTTAAAATTATTGGATTGGCTTCATTTTGAATTTGAAGTATACTTACTGTTACAAGTGCCATACACTTGTTCATTGGATCCTATAGTATATCTAGTAACTCCTTAGTTTGATAATATAGGGTTGAATAGATAATTATCATTTATGGCGACGCCATCTTGGATTTTTCAAAATGCTGAAGGATGCCCAGGTGGCACCTGGGAGATTCTTATTCTACACACCCTAATCTATCATTTTCAGCAAAAAAATTGTGTCCATTCTCAACTTTACGGTCACATGAAGGTTCTACCTGACTATTATAGTTTATCACCCCGACCATGAAATTTTTTTGTAATGTTTTGTGAGGTCTCGGGTCTGTGAGTTCCTACCTGGGTCATAGTTCAAGATTTTAGCGCTCACCTCATGAGAAATGAGACACGAAACGAAACGAAAACTAGTCAAAACTAGTTGGGGTTAATTTGAAAATGGTGCACCAAATGCCTCCATTTGGCTTTTCATTTTACACAATTTCCCATATTTTCTGAGGGGGTACATAACCCTCAGACTCCCTCCTGCGATGCTTGCGCGGCTAGAAACAAAAACTAGTCACAACTAGTTAGGGTTAATTTGAAAATGGTGCACCAAATGCCTCCATTTGGCTTTTCATTTTACAAAATTTCCCAGATTTTCTGAGGGAGCACATTCCCCTCATAATCCCCCTACGATACTTGCGCGGCAAGAAACAAAAACTAGTCAAAACTAGTTAGGGTTAATTTGAAAATGGTGCACCAAATGCCTCCATTTGGCTTTTCATTTTACAAAATTTCCCAGATTTTCTGAGGGGGTACATCACCCTCAGACTCCCCCCTGCGATGCTTGCGCGGCTAGAAACAAAAACTAGTCACAACTATTTAGGGTTAATTTTAAAAGGGTGTACCAAATGCCTCCATTTGGCTTTTCATTTTACAAAATTTCCCAGATTTTCTGAGGGGGCACATCACCCTCATAATCCCCCTACGATACTTGCGCGGCAAGAAACAAAAAATAGTCAAAACTAGTTAGGGTTAATTTGAAAATGGTGCACCAAATGCCTCCATTTGGCTTTTCATTTTACAAAATTTCCCAGATTTTATGAGGGGGCACATCACCCTCAGACGCCCCCTGCGACGCTTGCGCGGCGACATGGGCGCTCCGCGACCATTTTGGTCACTAACAAATCGAACCCCCTATCGTAGATGGCTGGCTACGGGCCTGACTTGGTAGGGTATTTGTAGAATTAATTATATGTAAGAGTTGATATCATACTTGTGGGATATTTTGATAGATGGCACTGCCACTGGTATGTATTACTTTATACAAGGATATTAACATTTTATGCAAGGAGCAGCTTGACAAATTAGTCCTATACCATGATACAGTATATTCCGTGCAGGAGGAATATGCCAAAGTTAACTTTAGATTTTCTGTAGACAAATCTAACTGTAACAATTAATAGCATTTTGGGGCATACTGGATGTCATAAGATGTTAAATCTAACCTAATACATAAACTTCAAGTAGTAACCATTTACAGGTAACTCAGTTATATTATACTACCGATTCGGAAAAAAATATAGCACTTTATTTGATAGAGAAAGCACAGTTTTACAATGTTAGAAATTATTCAAATTTGCATGGCTGACGGTAAAATAATGATATTTTCACCATAAAATGTAGAGGGAACAAATGCATAATGCTTTGTAGCAAAGGACAATAAAAAGAGATATAGTCCGCCTGGAGACACAGTCCGGGCTCCATATAGACAACGGAATAAAGCATGAAACTAATGTTGCGTAAAGAGTCAACTGAATCGAGTGCCCTATTCTTTACCATTGTTCGTGGCCTATGAGTCCGGCGGACTATAAAAACTTCTACACCGCTTTCTTGGGTGTATCCTCGAACCGCCAGTTAACTACTGTAATTTAAATCATACTATTGATAATAAAAGCTAATAAACTTGTTTGTCTGAAAGGTGTTCTTTGTAGGTTTGCCTAGTGTAGGTTTGCCCTTTTCGGGTTAAAACAATCGACAAATATGTTTATTTGACCGCAAAGAAAATCTAACATAATTGTAAAGCATTTTCTAACAGTGCACGTAGATTTTCGAAGATTTCTAACAGTGTACATGGTGTAGAAATAATGGCCACATTTGACCGTTTTACATGCATTTCTTTAGTAAAATGTTTTCATGTTTTACAGATCGCGCTGTAGTCTACTAACATATTTAGGATGGTTTTAAGTTGCACACATTTATAAAACATTCCATGACTTTTTAATCTCTTAAACTTTCTAGGATTGTAAAAAGCATTTGATTTTGCGTGAAGACTCCCAAATTGTATTTGTATGCTACTCTTTTATACAGGCAGTATGTCTTGGTATGTCTTGGAAAATAAATTACCTCAAAAGGCACTTGTATGCCCAGATAGGGCATCATAGTAATCTTTTAGGGAGCGCTATCATTTAAATTGTGTTTGTATGATGCCTATTGTATATGTATACTAGTCTTGAGATCAGAAAATTGCAACTGAAGGCATTGTTATGCAATATGAAAAAACGTGAAACTACACATTGTGTGATTAGCCCAAACAACAAAATGCATAATTGCACACCTGGTACTTCTCCAGGATGATTTTTTTTAAATAATCTTTCCCTGAAGCTGAACAAGATTCGAACCGATAACCTTCGTATATTACTATCGCAGTGGTCTTACCAAACAAGTCATTGCTAAAGGAGCAATAGATTAAATCTATAGCTATTTCCTAGCGGAAAGCAACAAAACGGTATATTTACATATACGTAATTCACATGATTTGAAATTCCAAATACTTAGGTTTTCAGGTAGACAAGGATGAAATATTAAATGCAATACATTTTCTCTGCTGTTTTTTTCTTTATAGACATGTCTAGAGATATTGATCTGACAGGTGCAAGGTGGATTGACACTTCAGCTCCACATAGCAATCATGGGGAAATACCTGCATTGCAACTTAGTTTATTACTTATAAAATCGAAAATTATGTGTATTTTGGACATCTAAATTTGTTCAAATACGTGCAAGTAATTAAACTATGAATTTATTTCAGAATGTTTCAATTTCTTTTGCTTGATTCCGTCTTAAATGTGGTACAAATTTCCTAATGGATGCTATTATTCGCGGGGAAATATCTCACCAAAGAAAGTACATCTACCTTAATAGCAAAGGTACCATTTTATTCAAAAGTATTTTGACATCTAAATGAGAAATACATTTTCCTTGCAAGAATTAATTAAATGATAAATACTTACGCTTGCTTTTTCTCTAGGCTTGATGCAAATTCCTAAAGAATCCAAACAAACAAATAAATGGTTTAACGTGAATGGTTTAGAATTGCAATACATCCTAAATTCTTCTCAATGTTCCACCAGAAATCTTGTAATTTGATATACTTATATTACCTATATTTTGTGTTGTTTTAAGTGATTGACGGACAAAAAGAACTCGGAAATCCATCAAGATATCGTCGGCCGCGTCATATAGTGACGTATTCGACATTTTGGACTTTTGTGTAATTTGGCGTATACGTTTGTTTTGTACTACTCTACAAATTCATCAAATTTCAAACCACAAAGTGGCTTAATCAGTAAAATATTAATTAACTAATTATGACGTATTTGCACATTTTGAAATTGTCCGCATCACATAACGACGAATTTGTCGAAAATCTATTCTGCGCAGGCCCATAGCATTTCCCGTTTCACATGTGACGTATTTGTGCGACGTATTTTTCAGTTCACGTTGAAATTCATATTTGGTCGTTTTCACATAGTGACGTATTTTATTTAACATCATTTATTCGCATATCGAAAGAAATTTGACGTTGATTAGTTAAATATACTTGAAATTTAATTAGTTTGGCAATTTTATACTAGGTTTTATAGTTGAAATATATGTGTTCATAACAGTCTAGAGTAAATTAAGATCGCAAAAATGTCAAAGTCGTTTTTCTCGAAATGCGTATTTTGCAAATACGTCACTATGACACGACCGACGATATATTGATACAGACACCAATTATGTCTAGGGTTAACATTCGGGTTACAATGACCCCAAATGGCCCCTAGAGGACCTTCGGCCTCAAATATGTTACGGTCACATGTGCGACTCTACCCAATTTTCATTATGTCCAAATCTCTTTGAAACTCATCTGAAAGTATGTTAATATATAGATGAATAGATGAAGGAAGGGATCACTTCAGGGTTAACATTTTAACTTAGCAGTTTCTGTTGCTATCTTTGAGTCATTTTGGAAAATGACCCAAAATTTAAAAACTAGCTACGCACCACTAATTTTGACAAATCTAAGAGTAGGAGCAATATAAAAACACACTCCCACGTTATGAAAACTATTAAATTAGTCTATTTTAAGAATGATTTCTCGAAAAATTTCTCAGCACACTTTTGATGGTGCAATATATATATACATGTAATGATGCCCTGCAACCAACGTATATCTTGTTGAGCGCACTACTCATTTAACCACTGTATGCTAATTATCTGTTGTTTATGTAATATTTAATTAATGAATGTTTAAGTAATCAAACAGGTTCATTATAGATAACCTAATAACCTGTTCGATGTTTCTAGATTGAGCGTAGGATTTGAATAGTAATTTTTTTTTCAAGATTCGAACGATGGCGATGATTGGTCATTGACCATTTCAAAATAGATAATGGATATAGTAACGCGGTAAATTGAAAAGCTTTCAGGTAACAAAGAAAGGGGCCATTTGAAACCAATATACCATTTTAATGCGGGCCTGTAGTAATTGTCTTAAATGGCTCAGTTAACATTTTTGGCAAATAACTACCAGTAATCGCAAACGAATCATGCGTTTGCTTGTGTCATTTTGAAGGAAAATGTACAATATTTGCTGGTATTACTGTATACAAGATGGATGAGTAGTGCGGCGGAGGTTGATGATCAGAAGTGGTCTTTAAAGCCACTATCAGTGTTTGTCCGTCAATTTTGTGCATACTATTTGCTTCATTATAATCAATTGCATAAAAATGAAGTAATTTCAATCAATGTAGGCCACGTCTTTCACCGAACATCGTAAATAACATGATGGATAATGTTATACAAATACTACATGGTTAGAGGGAAAGTAGGGCACACTTTTTCCGTTGTACTGTCTATGGGCCTATCACCCCGAACCCGAACCTATTTCCCCGATATAATGCATGTATTATTTGTTTCATAATAGCTCACTGTGACTCTGGGGACGAGGTTGTAGGGAAAATCCGAATTATCTTCCTAAAAATATGGAGTAAAAAAGGGGATTGCTCTCAAAAAAGAGTAAACTTTTACTCGAAATGGAGTAAATTTCACTCCATTTTGAGTGAAATTTACTCCATTTCGAGTAAAAGTTTACTCTTTTTTAGAGAGCAATCCCCTTTTTTACTCCATATTTTTACAGTGAGGGGAATAGCACTTGTTAATAGGAATCGACCAATGAAATAGCTTGATTATACTCGTGAACATTCATGAGGTGTAATAAAATTGATTATAACAATGTCAACTGCTAATGATTGCAAAGTCCATATGAACAAAGACGCTCAACATCAGCATAAATTGCAGATTTGGCTTTATTAAGATCGTATTCTTTTTTTACTAGTTTTAATACACGGTTTATGATCATAATGTATGCTTGTTCCAAAGCATGCCGAAACCTGTTTTTGATGGATTTTATCGTATTCTGGTCCCGTAAATAATAGTGGGCTTTTAAAGCGTCACTGCACCTTTTCACAAAATATGAAATTTCTTCAATTTGCTCTCAAATGATAGTCTAGGCCTTAGAAGAACCTAGATATATTTTTACACTAAACAACATACCCCAAAACAGATAGGGACAAAAATAAGAGGTTAAAGACAATCCAGGTAATATTTAGACCACTTTTTAACTTTTCCAATAACTTTAATCAACAAATGTTTATTTACATGAATATTTTTGACCATCGTACTCACTAGATATTAAAACCACAAAGGTGAAAGGTCAACAGTGTTCTAGCGTGGGAAACATGCATACGGCGTGCGTGTTGCGTCAAACGCCATTTTCGTCGTCTCCTGATTTAAACGTCGTCGGCGACGCTAAATAATAAAATCTCTGTTTTACCCTAAGGAAGCTGATTTGGTCTTACTCATTCGGGTGAGGGCTTTTGTATATAAAGCTTAACAACCATGCAAAATATCCCGAATTTTGAAAATTCTTGAGGCGCACTATGTTTTCAAATTGCCAGTGTCTCTTTAAGGATAAGAACCAATGTCTTCTTCGTTTTGATACATCATTTAAATGAACCTATCGGTCTAAAGGGATAAGAAAAAGCACTTTGCTCAAATTAAATAGGCATTGTTGGGAGTATTTGGAAAAATTACATTGTAATTTGGGTAATTGTTCGTTTGGATATACATGTTAGAATAATCAAGCTTAAGCCATGTGACTAACTTGTGCTTAAAGTTGAACTTTACCTCGTTTGTTCCGCTGACCTTCCACGGGGGTGTATTCTCGGTCGAGTTTTCTGGCAACGTTTTCTCCCTTTGATTCATCATATTGTTCACATAAATACTACAAGAACAATGAAATGATTAATATTCCTTGCATATTTGTCTAGAAAAAAGTTTTGATAAGTATATGGACTTCTCTTACACTGAGACAATCGGTATATGTATGGAATCATAGATAAACTGTGCCGCCTAGGGCAGTAAAACGGGAAAGAGTAAATGTTATCTATGCCGTTGCAAAAAATAGTCAGTATCTTTTCTGAAAATAATTTATTTTTATATAATATAGTAGTTCAAGTGGATAAGTCAAAACCTATGGAAAGTACTAATAGTTCAAGTCCCAGACTGTAAAAAAAGCAAAACCCCACCAGTTTGACGAAAGTGTGTAATAGAATACACCGACGCGTTAATGATCCAAAATTTGGGTTAAAAGTACATTGCTGTACATTACGTTTCGAAAGAGTGCGCCTTCAAAATTTTCAAACCAATATTTGATGTTTTTAATAGGTATTTAGGTAATTGGAATAAATAAAACACAATACAAGAAATCGTCATGGTTTGAAGTAAACAAACAGAGCCTTTTTAGCCCGATAAAATGGGTCGTCTTCACTTCAAATACGAATAATTACATTACATGTGACAGAGATTAAGTTGAGATTTTAATATCTCAACTTATCTCTGTCAACTTAACCCTATCGACACGGGCCAATTCTGTATACATTCTAGCACATAAGTCAGTGGCTTTAGAGATGGCGTCACAAATGCTTGTAGGTCATTTGGAAAGCCATCTAAAACGAATATCAGCAAAGACTAGGCTTGTTTGGACTAATTAGATGCATTTTTAATGCTGATTCTGAAAATACACTGGAAAATCAATTAATAATTTTGACCTTCTTAAAACAAAATTTGACAAATTTTGGTCGTTCAGCGACTGGAGTCGCTTGCCGTGTTCAAAGGATTAAAAGTAACTGATATGTTGCATTGGACCCATGCTACGAATCGCATCCTTACCTCGATGGTTGCGGTTGTCTGTTCTTCTAATCCTGGTTTGCAAGTCAGAAGGTCAATGAGGTAATCGGCTGGTAGGTAGTTGTGGGGACATGCAAAACTTAACTTGCTGAAGTAACTCACCGCCTTTTCTCTCGAGCCAACGTAGGCGTTCCTTCCGTCAACTAACAAAATCAGACTAGATATTTTAAAAAAATATGCCGAGTTTAATTTCTAAGTCAGGTTCTCAATTATTGTTGTTTCTGGCACAGGATACCGTCATACCTCCCTCGATGATAATAAACCGAGATATCAGCAAAATAAGAACTATAACCAATTATGAAAAGTAGTGATAAGATTTTTTTCAAGAAATCACATATTACATTCATCTTATTGTTGGCATATTTTGATTAAAAATAGTCACTCAGAGTAATACATGTTTGGACCTTCACAAACGTCTTGATAAATTTTTGAGAAAACTCACAAATCACGGTGTATAAACTACACTCTATACCCTCTATGCGCACGGTATTTGATTTAGGAAATGCATGCATGGTCGCACAATGCTTTGTCATGTCATGCTTTTTAATGTGGGGTTGATTATTACAATGGGTTGTGTCATATAACTTGCTCAAACTAAAGTATATATTTTAGATAAAGAATGATGCAATATGACTCTAAAACACAATGACAAAGTGTTCATAAATTTCACAGTTAGAGAAATCCCAAAACATGACATCTTACCATTACGCAGAGATTTCCTGAGGATGGCGCCCGCATTTTTTTTTGCATTATACATAATGCTTGCACACATACTAATTAATCACTCTGTGAAATAACTAAGCTGAAATCGATGTCCTTCATATAGAAAGTCACAACTTTGTAGTAAAATTCCGGAACCGCAAATTCTGTTATGCAGAGTATCCGATGGTACATTTATAGTATACATTGATGCTTACTCAAAACGAAAAATCCGATTCATATTTTGAAATCAGAGTCCGCCTTTAACGTAACAAATACACAAATCTTCGTCTTTTCTTTCCTTTCCGACACTACCTCCACGCTGGCTACGTCCCTCTTCGTGATCCGTAGCCTCGTCCCCATATTTACCCCACGAGCTTTTGGTTATCATCCGAAAGATTGGTTAAATATTGATGTTCTCTGCGCGAAATTAAGTATTTTGCACGGTCGAGGTGCTTTCTTCTGTATGGATTCTTTACCCTAACTTTAATTATTTTCTTATATAGGGTGATCAAAAAAAGTCCCACATGTCAATATTTGATGGTTTTAATGGGTTGAATTTTGGAGCACAGTGTGAACGAGAGTAACAAAGAAATAGACAAACCTATCAAAACGAAGGAAGGCTTCCGAGGACGGTTGATGTATAGTGCACAAGATTGTGTACCCTGAGGTGCAAGATCCTGTAGGATTCGAACCAGTGAGGTCGGCAAGGTAGCATCCATCCCGTGGTAGGTTCCGTCCAAAAGAAGTACACCAGGGTCATTTAACAGCTCCATGAAGATCAAAAGAGAAAATGTAAACAAGTAAGAAAAGACAAAAACTGTAAAAATGGTAACGATGCTGACAATGGAAAGAAACAAAGGGACAGTAATTAGAAAAAAACACTAAGAAAAAGGTTTCAAATTCATATCAATATCAATCTTTTTATTCCGAATAAAATACCACTTACTTACAAAAACACAAATTCCATAAACCCACGGACACTGACACAACACATCCACGACCACCCTCACTTACACACCCACACACTTAAACCACAACACACACACCACAAGCACACACATATACACCATACACACACACCCCCCCACCCCCCCCCACAAACACACACACATTTTTTTATTTATGGACCATGTCCTCGTGTCTCTATCTAAAACATAAATTTACGGTTTCGATACCGATGTCAGAATACTTAATAATCGCCATATGGGATAATATTTAACCTGTTATATAAGATCGGATGGGTGGGCATTCTTGTTTAACTGTAAACCTATTTTCCCCATTTCATATATATTGTCAGGAGAACGTTCATGTGAAACCGTACCGTTGAGTATATACAAACAATTTTTTGTCCGCTGATATGAATAGATTTGGGTAGTGTGAAAATGGAATCTGTTGGGTGCCACTGGCCATCCTTGGGCAGTTTGAGAACCAAGATGGCGTCGCAGAATGATAATTATCTATTCAACCTATATTATCAATTGAAGTTACTAGATCTATATGTATCCGATGACCAATGGAGGCACTTTTAACTTGAGTTTTATACTTCAAATTCAAAATGGAAGCCAAATCCAAATTTTAAAATACCTCGTATAAAAAATAGACAGAGTCTTCGCTTTATGTTGTTGACCACACAAATGTCTTTTGATGCTTTTAAAAAATTGTAACATGCGTCAATCAATATGCAGCCAAAAACGTGAACATCTTAAAAAAATACTTACAACCAATTTAAAGTCACAGTCTACCAAAAATCGAATCAATGTGTCAATGACATTAACCTGTACCTTTGATCCTAAACAATGTACAACTCATTTCAATTTGTTTTAATTAAATGCGCAAAATCGAAATAAACTGACTATATGGTGCAAAGTTTCAAAATACCATGGGATTAATTTTTTTCACAATATATTAGTCACTCAATTATAATTTGAGACACTTTTATATTTCATCAGGATTACCTGGCATCACTTGAGTATGATCATAGGTACATTCCTAAGTGTTTCACATTGACACTAGAATTTATACTTGAAGTAATCTATAATCTATGAACGTACAGACAGAACGGCTCTATACTCATAAAGATCGAACTCGCCATGTTGTTTTCTATAGGAGGCTGACTGTTGACCCCGAGGTCGCCCATGTATAATGTGTACCCTATATCAGTAAATCCCCTTTTCCCATCGTGTCTCTCGAGGCTCAGGGTTTTTGTATGCAACTGCTGATAGACGATTTAGATTTCATTGAGATTTTGCAAATAAACGTTAAACTAGCTAAACATGTTGTAAACAGTAGTAATGCGTATTGGATTCCGGTGGTTTGACAATGAGTAAATACGTAAATTGAGGGTACAGTTTTCTAGGGTCCCGTGTCATCCATGTTCCGTGGCTTAATCCACCCATGGTCCTTCAGTGGACCTTTTTGCTTTCTATGTAAAACTATTTATTCTTTGTGATACAAGAGAACAATAAGAAGGCCTACTGCAACGTAAAGATTGATTTATACTACGTATTTTTAATTCATTAAAAGACTTTTCTACTGATTACCAACATGTTTATTTTTTTTATTTTTTGCAAAAATTCGTGACCTTTTTGGTCTCAGCGTTAAATCGTGATCCGCTGGGCGATTTGACATCTTTGATATTTAATTTCTAAATTATGTATTTTTTGAAACAAAACAAATAAGAGGATAAGATACCTCATATATCATTGAACAATACTTTTAAACTATTTTTTGTATTCAATTAAATTAGCATCATGATCATTAACGTGTTTGTGGAAAGAAATAATTGTGACCTTTCCGCCTGACGATTTAGAGAAGACAGAACTGCGGACACTCGCGTCTTGGTAATAGGTTGTGTAACGGGCAGCACAAGAAAGGCGTGCGAGTCCGAATGAACAATGACATAACATTTTTAGCCTAAATAATATACTGAGCTAAACGATTAGCTCGACGAAAGCAGGTCTGGTTTAAAACCTGCAGTGGCATGAAATTAAAAGGGGATGTGCCCGATTTAAGTATCTTTAAAAGATTTAATTTTGATAGAATTGCCCCGGGGGGGGGGGGAGTCTCAACACAAATAACCACTACCGGATGTGCAACAGACATCGGCCCCATTTTTCAACCTTCTGGTAAGACTGGTATATCACTGCCCCCTTTTTTTCATGCCATTGGGTATAGCAAATGGGATCCGGGTTTTTTTTTCAAAATTTCTCATGACCCGATTTACAGTATATAGATTAATTTTGAATAAATGCCCTCAGGGGGTTCTCACACCAATGACCATCACGGGTGCCAAAGACATCGGTCCCCTTTTCAGCCGCTGGTATAATCAATTTTTCATGTCAATTTTTTTGGTATAGCAATGGGTGTTTTTTTTTGTTCAAAGTTCTTCTCAAATATTTTTGGAAATTAGTCAATTTTTTCTCATCGAGCCACATATTTTCTAAAATGTTGGCTGGTTGTCAAATTCCCTCAATCCGAAGCCAAAATTGTCCAATTTTGCTTAAAAATGCATTTGGGAACTAAATGGCATTTGGTTAATTTGGCCCCAATTTGCAAAGTCGTCGATGGATAGGTATTGCGTCCACTTTTTAGGCAAAACAAAAAATGGTCTAGCTATGGTCCTACTCCAGGCTTCTCGGAGGCACTTCCCTACCCAAACCAAATCCTATACCCCCCACCCATCTGTAAAGGTTCGCGCCGGATATTTCAATATCAATTCAAATCCGTTTGATGTGAGAGTATGTGAAGCCAGAAACATTTCCGTAGATTTAGGGCACAAATACCGCGAACGTTCAACAAAAAACATTATAACACAAAGGGGGGAGGCTCCCTGAACCAGAGAGAATATTTGTGGTATACAATACAACGCACACAACTCATAAGAATCTCAATTTCAAGTTTCCTGGCGTTCATATTGCTTAGGGGAGGAAGTAGAGACCCCATGGACGATCGCCATTAAAAATTCCAGACGCTCAATTTCCATTTCCAACGATCATTTGGGAAAATTGCGGCGTGTAACAGGGTGATTGGCCTTGTGGTGCATACTGGTGTACAAGTACATTTACCGAGTTGACTCGTCCATTCATGGGAAACTTGCCTCATCAACCATAGGGTTTCCCTCCACATTCTTGATGACATGTTGAGGAGCCGCAAGCAGAGGTTTCCTTCGGTCTTGCATCATCACAATGGTTGAAGACCATGCCTGAATTGAAGCTTGTAAGGTTCCCTACGATCCTTCCTTTTTTTTTCTGTTGAAGGGTAGGATTTGAAGAGCCGGGAAATGGTTCTGTCTGGAACCCCACCTTTGGGTTTATTTAGCTAGAACTACTCAGCATATTAGATTGGGATCACCAGATCTGCCTTAATATCCGGGCGAAATCTAATTGCATTTTTAAATACTGTTTTGTACTTTCGCTACTTTCTGCGATTTAGTATTAGCATTCAGTGGGGAGCTGCAAATTTGGGTACTTTTTTATAAACCCAGGCATAACCTTCCTTAGAATTTTCAGATGAGGGCTTTATTATTCAGAGCAACATCCTAACAAACCCATACCATTTGTTTATCAGCTATAAAGCATTTTGGCAAGCTTGTCCTTGGCCTTCTAGCTTCTAGAGTCCATTGTACAAGGTTTAAAAGTTATCGTTCGCAGCTGTTGTAGTCCGCCATATTTAGGGAACAATGCAATCAAATCAAACGTGTCCTCACTTTTGGATAGTGGAGAATAACGTCTGTTTGGAAAAAACTTGGGTCTCAAAGGCTATGTGTAGTCAAACCCATTTAAAATTTTGAAATAACTGGCGAGTTATGATTTTTTTTCGACATATCGGCAGTACTTTTCCGCCATGGGTGTATCTTCAGTCTAAATAATGTTTACTAAACATCGAGGGTTGACAAACAGAAGGACGTAACTCTCAGCCAATGAAAGAAATATTAAAGAAGTTCTTTAATATTTTCTTTCTGCTTGTTCATAATTAAAAATTGTTCTTTGTTTTATAAAATGTTTTTGCTTATAGTACCAATATGAGCTTATTAGATATTTCATGTTGGGAGTATGACTAGATTTGCTTATAGTGAAATATTAACAATCACATTCTCAAGCAGTATTTACAGCAGAATTAAGAAATGCTTAATCTTTCTTTCAGTGCTGAGTTACGTCCTCTGTTTGTCACCTCGACATGAATATAAAACCTGTGCACTTACAACTCGTTTTTTCCTTTCACAACAGAGATCGTTATGATGATCTTCTTTCACCAATTGCGTATCCACACTTCCTATGAAACCTAGAATGCAAAGAAATGCGCTGTAACAGTTTAGTGTTTCTGGCTAATTTTGCTCTATTGAGACTGTCATCTATGAACACTTAGTGGATTATGAATGTTGTGTGTTAATAAAGGTGTATTAAAAATGCTTTCCTTTCAAGAGCGTCTCTCCTGTTAGATCCAAATTCCTTCAAAGGAAATTCCAGTATTTTAATACTTTCCATATTTTTTGTCCCGTTGATGTTTTTTTAATATCCATTACTGATTACTGCTTGCTCGTGCAACTTTTACGACGTCCCTATTTTTAATTAAATTGACCCGTTTAGTGCAAGTTGAAAAAATTCACATTTGGAGAACCTCAAAATATAGAATAATATACTAATAATATAATAATAAATAGTTCTTAATAAGGCGCAAAATCTTCAAGAACTCCGAGCGCCATAACGGTCAACACAACAATCAAACAAACAGCTAGAGCTATGAAAACTTGACGAAAAGGTGGTTTAAGCTGACTTTTTTGAAGTCTTGTGAATTTGGGGATACGACGATGCTGTTTGGAAGTGAATTCCAAACAGCGACGCAGCGAAATGAATGAGCGTTCATCCACTGATTTAAGGGTTGACCCGTGGAAGTTTCAATAACTTTTCAGATATGAGCGAGTTGACGTGATGGTTGGTAATGAAAGCACAGATGACAATCTAACCGGCCACGGTCCCTTCGAAATGCTTGAAGGCAAAACGGCGACCATTCCACGGGTAGCCATCAAAATATCGAAAATTAACCGTGGTTTATATAAAAAAAAGTACTTGAAAACCGTCGTGCCTCACATGGCAAAATAACTTTTGTATTCTACACATATTTTTATACTATCGAAATGTTTACGTGAACGATGAAGAGCTAATTAATTTTCTACACGTAAGGATTTCTTTTCAACTAACTATTTGATTAGCGCGCTTGAAATCTTCCTCTTGGTTACGAAAAATCACCTTAACAGTGCCCTTAATACGCCTTTTCAAGATGGTTTTGTTTTAAGAAATAAAATCGATCAACGCGACCACGGGCATCTTCCAAAAATCAAAAACATCATCAATCAACTTCTGCGTGATTTGATTAATTTACGTATTTGACATGGTGCGACTTCGCGTTTAAAGAGACACGGCACATTTGAAAAAATAGTGCTGCGCCTCAAGATTGTTCAAAATCGATATTTTGAATGGTGGTAAGGTTTTTGTTTTTTTTATATACAAAAGCCCTCACCCGAAATGATTAAGACCACATCAGCTTCTTAGAGGTTAAAACAAGAAAACGATTTTATAATTAAACGTCGCGCGGGCGCGCGTTTAAATTCAGCAGGACGACGAAAATGGCGTTAACACAAGAACAGCACGCCGTATGCATGTTTCCAACGCTATGTACACTGTTTGATCGGTATAACTTTGGGTTTTAAGATCAGTGAGTACGAGTCAAAAATATTAGGTATATACAATTTGTTATAAAGTTATGAAACTTAAAAGTTGGCTACACATTACCTGGATTTGTCTTATCCTCAATCAAATCCCTATCTGTTTTGGGGTAGATGTTATTTTTAGTGTAAAATAATCTCTGTTATTCCAATGGCCTAGACTATCATTTGAGGCAAATTGAAGAAATTCATATTTGTGAACAAAATGTGCCAGTGCCGCTTATAAGACGCTGCGTCAATTGATAAAAGCGGAGCGAGTGGTGTTGGTATGAACAATAATACAGGTGTGAGTCAAAAAAACTACATTCAGAATCAAAAATAATGAAAATAGTGTTAAAACATCTATAATTTGCTCAAATGTTTGCTTTGGTTGGTTATAAAGGGGGACAACAGGCTTTCAGGAAAACGTTTCGTTTGGTGTAATTTGGACTTTGGAAGAAGAAGAAGGTTATGGGCCTATTTGCTGAGAGACTTAAAAATCCGATTTGGTCCACCTTTGATCCAAACAAAGATGCATTGTTTACACAGAGAGTAAATATGTCTTCAGCAGTGATTTGAGTAGGTACAAACATTTAACACCAAATTCTTGTTAGCAATAGAAGGTAGGAGAATAATTAAAAGGTTATAAAATAATATCCGGACGATAACCAAAAGAATGCCGAGTTGAAAAATGTTCAATCTCCCAAATAAGAAAGTCAAGAGATAGCGGTTGTGTGAGGCCACAGTTTACTCTGGTTTTCAGCAAGATTTCATGGTTTTAACTACAACAATGACAACGAAATTGGGAGCCAAGTGACCATAGGTTTTGTATTCCACCTTGAAAAACAGTTACGATAATTGTGTTAAGTTTAATTCCAATTATTTAGCCGAAAGAAAATTTTAGCTTAGTTCTTCGTCGACAATTTATGGACGCTGAGTACAGGTAGTATGCTGTATTTGTGCAAAATAATTACCTTAGAGATTGTTAAAACAAAAATCTCGGAGCAGTTCATTATGTTCATGAACATGAGACATTGAATGAGTGATTTTCAATAACTGAACTCTTTATGATTGATCAATGTTGTAGTTTAATTTGTTGAAGATATTTACTTATAAAATGTACACAATTAGACCGTTTTATTCAAACTGATATGTTTTTTGTCGAGAAGAAAACTGAAATCGCTACCTTCTGAAATTGCATGTGTGAACTGTCTTTGCTATAATGTGTGATGGTATACTTCGGTTGTAAGTCTCTCCGCGTTGTATGGCTAAAGCGGCCCCAAACAGAATTTAGGTCTCTTCGCAAAATTGAGAATTAGTTTCTGAACCCAAGTCCGAAAGACACCAAATAAAATTTCTGATAGCCTGTTTTCATCCCTGAAGCAACCAAGCACAATTCAAGCTAAATAACGCTTAACTTTGAAGAAAAATCTTTCCTAATGTAGGGTTTGGATTGATCTCACTCACTGTACATCGCTCCCCTCACAACGCGCACCCTCGTCAGTTTGTGCCTGGTGAGTTGTGATTTGTTTACTGCGAGTGACATATTTTTGAACTATTCCGAAGATTTTCCATCGGTGATACGGTTATTTTTTGTTCGGAATTAATGTTATATGGTCAAATGTGGTACTTATGTTAGTAATATTTTTGTAACGTATATAATAATAAAACATGTGGGCTGGCTTAGGGTTGAACTGTGTTTCATTCAATAAAACTGGTAAGAACGGGAAAGAATCGGCGGATGCAAAAGAACCATAGTCCGGGCTCCATAGACGACAACGGAATAAAGCGTGAAAACTAATGTTGCCTGAAGAGTCAAATGAATCAAGTGCCCTATTCTTCACCGTTACAGGTGGACTATGAGTCTATAGGACTATATCTCTTGCCAGCACCTAAGTATTTACAGTTAATGAAAATAATGAGTATTTATTAAAATCAATTTTGATGAGTTTTCAGCCTTCCTGTTAATAACCTGATAACATGAATGATCATACAACTGATATAGTGGGGGACTGTAGTGCACAGATCTTATGTGAGTGTGCAAGTCTGGATAAAACTGTGGATTTTGGTACACGAGTACTTTATGCATTGCTAATCCAAAAAAATGATGGAAACACTTGCCACACCCCTTTCATGGCCCCCCCAGCTTGAATTTCAAGGTTACACAAGGGTAAAAAATTAAATATATTCCGATTGTGTTGAAAAGCACACCATGATGTTTGTCTGGTTACAAGGATTTCAAAAAGGTATACTGAGTTTATACTACCTATGGCTTATAGTTTTGGAACTATGGGGTAAAAATGGTGAAAAAGTCAATTTTGGTTTGTACAGGGGTCAAAAATTAAAGGTGCTCCAATTTTTGTAAAACGTGGTTCAAGTTGTTGGTTCAGCTCATAGAATGAAATATAGGAATAGTTTTGATTATCTTAAGTGTTTGGTTATTAACCAAAATGGCGAATAAAGTCAACAGCTATTGGCAGCTATTTGACTCTATTGACCTGTGACCTATTTTGTTGGATAACGTGAAAACTAAGCATAACAGATAGGGCAGACTATTCCTTATTTCAATCCTCTAAGCTAGGGAAACAATTTGCACCACATATTACCTGAATCAAAGCAACTTAACTTTTGACCCATGTACAGACCAAAATTGGCTTTTTCACTATTTTTACAGTTTTTACTGCACAACTCCGAAACTATATAATAAGCCATAGATAGTGTAAAGTATACCTTTTTTGTAATCCTTATAACCAGACAACATCATGGTGTACTTTTCAACACGATCGGAACATTTAAAAATTTGACTCCTGTATAACCTTGAAACCCAAGCTGGGGTCCATTAAGGGGGGTTGGCAAGTGCTTCCATCAATTTTATGGATTATCAATGCCTTAAGTACTTGTGTGCAAAAAATCACAATTTTATCCGGTACCGCACACTCTTTCACTACAGTCCCCTTAAGTTTTTCAGCTCCTACCGTTTGGAATGATCTCACTACTTTGTGGTAAGTGGATTTTTCGTCATTGACCCGCTATAGAGAAGAGATGTCTGAATATAATTCATACACTTACTAATTACTGAATAAGATAAGGAATTCTCATGAGGGAAACGATGGAGCGAATACTTTCCTGATTGCTGACTGGACGCGAGCCTACTATTTTCCCGATACCGGAAAATAATAGGCCCGCGGTTCTCCAGTCACCGAGTGGAGTATTTCGCACCATTTAACAAATATAGTGCAGTCAAATTGTATTATGAACGTATAAAACTATTCTTCTCCAGAATAGTGATTAACCATTCTAAAAAAAAACAGACGATATACTGCCGAAGAGTTGCCAGCTGTGCATATGCGATCAGAGAAAAAGTTGATTAAAAAATATATCACCGGCGTGGCGTCATCACAGGGAAATAGTCACCTTGTTTATAGCAATTTTCCCGCCATGAAATAGCGGGAATAGTCGGAATACGTATGTCATGGTGATGAGGTATCCACAAATCAAATGATAGGAATATTTTCATCCGTAAATTGTTAGTTGGACTGAGTCTTAAATGCTAAGTTACCAGTTTCAGTCCATAGTCAAAACAATGGGACTTTTGTCTCTTTAAAAACTGTCCTCTTTTTTGTATTTTATTAGACAAAAAAACATCGTATACTTTTCAACACGAATTGATAAATTTACAATTTTGACCCCAAAGCTTTGTCTAGACCCCTCCTTATAAGGCATCTTGCAGAAATCACTTTAAGAAGCATGCTCCAGGGCCCCTCTCAGACCGTCTACAGATTTAATCACTCAACCCTTTGTACTGGAGTGTGTTACAAAGTCGCTATTAAGTCCCTTCTCTATCTCTTATCAGTGATGTCATACCCTTGACACAGCTTTTACACACGCGGTTAGAAAATCCCGTCTTTGTTATGCGAGTTGTAAAAAGCCGTCGTTTTAAGCAGCGCGCACTCGGTTTACTGGTGCGACCATCAGATCTCGCGCTGACGTCACTGCACGGAGATAGGGAAATGGAGTATAGCTCCGGGTTACAGGGGTTTTGTGAACGGGTATGGTTGGCCAAAACTCCGGACAGAAATTGGGTTCATCCCGCGGATCGAGGTTTTAGCCAATCACCATTGGTGTTCGAGTACTGCTTTAGTGTACGGAAGTAATCTGGGTATCTATCATTGTTACGTGTTGTTGCGCTTTATTCCGTAGAGCATGACGCGTTGAGTTAGTTGGCTCGAATCTCATGATCATGGTCAATTGACCCAGCGTGTTCTGAAGTAGTTTCGAGCCCGCGCATGATATTACGTATTGGCGGTTGCAATTGCAAGCCAACGATAGTGTGTGATCAAGATACACTGAGCGATATTCATAAATTAGGTGTTAGGGTATCACACGGATGGCAAGGTGCTAAATACCTTTAAACACAAACAAATGAGCCTTGTGCCCTAAATGAGTCTGATTTGATATAAAACAGATTGATTTATTTTGGTTGATTATAAAATGATTGGTTCATTGGAATGGCCAAAACAATTACAAAACGATGGATCCACGGACCAATACACAGAAAATATTCCTAAGATTTTACAATCTTACTTAAAATGTTCACTTTGATCTTCTGCAGTATACCAATCTCCAATCCAAGGTTTCCACCAAAGTATGTCTATCGCAAGTGTTACTTTAGGAATAACAAACTGGAACCCTCTATTATCCAAAATTGAAGCTCTTTTTGCTTCAAAGATGACAGCAGACAAAATAGTTTTTAAGCTCATGTGGTATGAAAATAATCCTGGTAATAATGCTGCAATGATCCATCAATTCTGAAGATCAAACTACTGGCCAAATCCTTAAACTCCCAATGACCTTATATACTCGAAGCAGGTTACCAAAATCTAAAATAGATATTACAGCAGCAACATGCATTAACATAGCCTAACATTGTCCAATTGAATCTCACACTAATGACATCATTCTGTATTTTCCCAGTGTTGCAATCTATTGCATCAGACCTGGAAAATCCTAAGGCATTTATAGTAGCTTTTCTAGAAATGCCTCTGAGCAAGTGAAAACAGATTTTGCATGATCAGTATAGCGCTAGGGGAATTTCATTCATCTCTTGCATAATAAAAACAAGTTACCGTCCATGCAGCTAGGAATCTTTTCTCATTGTTACAAGAGATACTATAACAAGTGTTATGATGTCTCGTGGACGTCTAAGGTCAGAAATACCTTTCAAACACAAATAAACGAGCCTTGTGCACAAGTGATCTGAATTTTATATAACACAAACAGATTTAATGATTGTAATCAGATTGGATCAAGAATTTGGTATGTCCAAAGCACAATTATCTATACAATTCAAAATTACACTTATCAATTCTAATCTTACTCGGAGTTCATTTATGTCTCCAACTAAAAGTAGCGTTGCAGTTCAACGTTGATATGTCCTCACAGCGAAGACTCCAAAATGACAGTATGCAAAGTCACGCTTGAAAATCTTCAAGTAATGTATTCCATGGGAATCTTCTCAGTCCTGAAGGTAATTTTGTCCAGCAGTTCAAGACGACAAGGTTAAGAAAGTCCCTCGACGACACTAATATTCCACAGTATATCAGTCCAAGATAATCACCACGATTTCTATCTGTCCACAATTTGGAATCCTATTTTGATTCCCAGCACTTTTGGCTTCAAAGACGACAGTAGAATAATTACAGCGACTCTGCTCACATGGAATTATAAAACTAGCTATGACTTCTAGCTACTTGTTACTAGTGGATGCTGTCAGAGAGTCCTTACTCAAATCTCCATTATATATTGACTTCACAAAGTTCCCAAGTCTTAAAATAAAATAGACATTACCACAGCATCATGCATAAACATAACCTTGCACTAGCTGAGCAATTGGAATTCACATAAATTATATCATCTGAATTACATCACTTCCCATATATAACTTTATGGGGGAATCCCCCAGATCATGCAATGTTTTGATCTTAAAGCATAAACAAGTTGACTCAGTTACTAAGTTTACATCTTGGGGAATTCCCCATTTCCCTTATTGTGCAATCTATCTAACAGGTGCATTTTGCACAAACAACTCTAGGGGAATTCCCTATTCCCCTTTCAACATAAACAAAGTACTTTTCCCGTGAGAAATCTTTTCTCAAATAAAATTGAGAAAATAATATTTTAATCAAAATTTTGAGGGTAATATAACACAATCAATAAGTAATACGCAATACACTTATTCTGGTCGTCTTACCGTAAAGTTGAGGTGTTCTCTAACGGTCAAGGCTCCAGGTAGTAGGTCATGCTGCTGGACGAACCCAACCATCTTACTGTAGGAGCTGATCTTGCTGACAGGGACACCATTAAGCATCACGTTGCCTTGGATATCAAGACCATCGAGGTTGCGCTGCGTCAAAATATTCATCAACGATGTCTTTCCTGCGCCACTGTAGTAAAACGATATAAACTACTTGCAAAACACCCGGGCAAAACATTTTAATTATTTGAAAATACACACCTATATACGTTTGGGTATTTGAAATTTTATAAGTAAGCACCTTTCTTTGCGTCTTACCTATTCCCAGACATGAAGTGTGTTCTCGGTTTTACCAATCTAACAAGGACCTTAAATGGAGATGTAAATTCTTCGCACTGATCTTTTTGCGTCATACAACAACCAGTTTTCAACATTGTATAATTATCCCCGAGTCTATTTTTGTGTCGCCTCAACGAATGTGCAGAGAGCACGTGTGGTCCAGTGGAAAAGTGCAGGACTCTTGATCATTAGACCGTTACAATTGTGAGTGTGAGCCCCACTGTGGTCAACGTGTTTGTGTCCCCGGGCAAGATACTTAATCTCAATTGCCTCGTCAACCCAAGCGAAATCTGGGGAGTTATGGGGAACATTACCATCTAAGTGCTGGTAGGCTTGTGCGCTTGTAAGGCATGTCTTTGAGCAGCCACCAAGATGAAGGGAAATGATTGTGACGATTTCTTGAAGGTGGCGTAATAATAATAATTGTCAACCGCGCTTTGAGCCGGTTTATGGGGATTTAAGCGCTATTTAAAAACTGGTTTTAATTATATTATTATTACTATAATGTTCGCGAAAACACATACCAAATTCTGTATGTCAACGCGTCAGTTAACGTTTCGGTTAATGATGAACTCCGGTTAACCCTTTTCAAAATGCTACTGCAGACAACGTTCAACTCCAATTGCAACCATTATTATATTTTGATTAATCCAAATATGGGAAAATATTGGTTCAAAAACATGATAAAATTGGATGATTACGCCCAATATTTATTGGTCTCGCTATGACTTTTTAAAATATTTCAAAAACTCATAGCTCTTCCAATAAATATGGGCTCAATCAATCCAATTTTATACCAAACTTGGGCCTTAGGTACACTGTGGAAAGCTCCTGATGAATAATTGAACTCCAAATGTTTCTGTTAGCCTAGTAAGTTTTTTTTTTTTCCAATTTGTTACTGAAAGCATAGTTCAAGTCCAATTGCAACCATTATGTTTTGCGAATCTTCCGTCCTATATTACTAAATACATGGTATAGACCCAATAAAATGAGATTTTGAATCATCAAATGCCAGTAAAAAAACTGGGTGCCCATTTTTTCACCACTTCGGACTCCAATCCCATCCCTATGTTGCAATTCAGCTCCCACTGGAGATTAGGACTGTGCATCCTGGTGATGAGAGTATATCCTTATTCATGCATTTGCTGATTGATTGCTACAGTTTAAAGAGGCACTGGCACAGTTGAAAAATAGTGCGCCCTCAAGATTTTAAAAAAATTATATTTTTGCATGGTTGTAAAGCTTTTATATACATTAGCTCTCACCTCAAACGAAGCTCAAATCAGCGACCTAAATAGAACGATTGTATAATAAAATAAATCAGGAGTCATTTTATTCAGCAGACGACGGAAATGGCGTTAAACACATGAAAACATACGCTGGGGTTGATTCCCACGGCATCCAACATGTTGACCGGTCTGTAACCTTTTTCGTTTTAATGTCAATGAGTACGAGTCTATAATATTCACCCGGCACATTTGTTTACGGCAACAAAAGTTAGCCTACAAATTACTGGTATGTCTTTAGCCACTGTCTGTTTTAGCGTTTTATTTTTATGTGTAATCATTCATATGCGGGCAAATTGCATTAATATCAGGGTTCGCCAGTTTCTTCCACAGGTGGAAAAAAACCGCGTTTTTTCCGCGGTTTTTTCCACTTGGAAGAAACGGGTTTCTTCCAGTTTCTTCCACTGAAAGCGGAAGAAACTAAAAAAGTCATTTAAAAAAATTCTATTTTAAAGCCAATGACTTGCACTTTTGGTTTTATATTATACAGTGAATGAAATGTAGTGAAATAATTTAAAATAACCATTCAGGACCCCCCCCCCCCCCCCCCCCCCCCCCCACCTACCCCATGCAATTGCATAATTAAACGTACATTGATGAACAAAGGCCTAAATATAACAAATTACTGGAAGAAACTGATTACACTTTTCACACCAGCAAGGCCAAGTAGAGACTCCTTGTAAAGACTTGAACATCTTCAATTTCTTTAAACAAATGTTATAGTCTCCCTAACCCAGGTTCTCCCCACTAAGCAATACAAAGTTAGATATGTATTACACACAACATTTAAAACAAAAGAACAATAATGGTTCCTACTTTTATGATTTGTGTTTCAAAAATTAACAAATTGGCCATACAAATTTTAAAAGCTTTTTCATTGTTTGCATCTACAATTACAACTGTGATAGTATAAATGTGCACATGGAAAAAATTGGAAAATGGGTTACAATTACCGTATCATCTGTATAATTTGATTACCAGACAAAACAAAATTGTGAACAAATATACTTGCAAGGTATACTAACATGCTATAAACTTGTAAATTAATTTTGAAAAAAAAACCAGATTGTCTGTAAAGTAACCAAAGTAGCCTTGATGATTTGAAGTGCAAAGCAGATGAATATGGTGTAATTTAGTTTGTTAATACATTTCTTTATTTCTTCCAGTTTCTTCCAATTTCTTCCAGTTTCTTCCGGAAGAAACTGGAAGAAACCCCTTTTTGCAGTTTCTTCCATTCTTCCGGAAGAAATAGGTTTCTTCCGGAAGTTTCCGAACCCTGATTAATATGCGAGCAAACTGAAGAAATTTCATTGTTTCAGTGTTCAGTGATTCTCATTTTTGGGGTTCCATTCTTTGGGTGATTTCCTGTGTTTAGTGCTTCCATATCTGCGTGGTTCCCTGTGTTTGGTGGTTCCATGCTTTGGGCAGTTCCCAGTGTTTGGTGGTTCCATGCTTTGAGCAGTTCCCAGTGTTTGGTGGTTCCCAGTGTTTGGTTGTTCCTGTTCTTCGGTGTCTGTTGTTCCAATGCCTGGATGGTTACATGCCTTTTGTGGTTCCTGGTGTTTGGTGGGTCCCAGTGTTATGTGGTTCCATGCGTTTAGGTGTTTCCATGTCCTTGGTGGTTCCCGGGTGTTTAATAGTTGCATTTTTGGTGGTTTGGCAAGTATTTGCTGTTCCAGTGGTTGGGTTGCATGTCCTGGGGTGGTTCCCATTGTTTTGGTACCCGTTCTTGGTGATTCCAAGTGTGTGGTGTTTCCATACTTTTGGGTTACCCCGCCTTAGGTGGTTCATGCAATGTTTGGGGTTCCTTCTTGGGTGATTTTCTGTGTTTAGTGCTTCCAATCTGGGTGGTTCCGCAGTGTTTGTTGGTTTCCATGCCTTTTGGCAGGTCCAATTTGTGGTCCCAGTTTTTGGTTGTTCCTGTTTTTTCAGTGTCTTTTTTCCAGATGTCTGGGGGTTACATGCCTTTTGTGGTTCCTGGTGTTTGGTGGTTCCCTGGTAGGTGGTTTGCGTTAGGTGTTCCCATGTCTGGTGTTTCCTGGTGTTTTATAAGTTGTATGTTTTGGGTGGTTTCAAGTGTTTGGCTCTCCCAGTTGTTGGTGGTTCCATGTCTGGGTGGTCCCATTGTTTGGTAAACTCCATTGCTTGGTGATTCCAAGTGTGTGGGTTCCATGCTTTGTTTGTTTCCATGTCCTTGGGGTTTCCCAGTGTGTGGTGTTTCCCTTTTGCTGGGTGGTTAATTGTTTCGCGGTTCGGGGCGGTTCCCACTCCGACAACATACATATATTGGCCCAATATTGGTTTCCCTTGGCTTACTGGCATTGGCATTAGCTTGTCTACCATATCGAGCCAATATGGGTTCCCATTGGTCAATATTAGCATTGTCATTAGCTTGTCGCCAATATCGAGCCAATAGGGGTTTCCCATTGGCACTGTATCAATTGGCTTTAGCATGTCGACCAATATCGAGCCATAGGGCGTTTCCCATTTGCAAATAGGCATTGGCATTAGCTGTCGACCGGATCGGCCAATTTGGTTCTCCATTGGCAATAAGCATTGCCTTATCTTGTTGACATATATTGGCGATATTGGGTTTCCTTGGCACTCAACATTGGTCGAATGGTGGCGTGGTCTCAAAAGACCTCCTCATTTTTTTTCCAGCAAATGTTCTGTTTTTTGACATTCTATTTTTCCTGAGTGATAAATGCAACTTTTCATCACTCATCTAATTGTATGATGCGTTTGGTTGAATATGGTCAAGATATTTATTAAGAGAACATGTAACACAACCATATTTAACCCAACCATAGATTACTACACCATAGAATTACATGTGTCAGTAAAAAAGGTAATTATCCCATGTTTCCCACATTTTTTGCATAACTTCCCCTTCACTCACCTATTGAAAGAGTAGGTACTGCAAACAATTGCCCGGTAGGAAGAGGGAGGGGTCAGTCCTTTATATTGGTAGTCGAATGCATTTTAATTAAGTAGTGTCTAATTGTGCTCACATCATTGGATTAGTATGCCAATTAATTTGCAGCAGAAAATAATTTTAGGCCCATAATTTGGCAATGCCATATGGGCCAATGAAGCATCAATATTGGTCCAATGATGATCACAATATTTGGCCAGGTAGGCCCAGATTGTCAAATGCCAATTTGGGCCCAGCGTGGCCCATGAGCAAATAATATTGGTCAATATTGTAAGCCATAATGGGCCAATAAAATTTCATATTGGTCTTACTCTTGTGTGCCAATATTTGTAATGTTGTTTGTGCGCTGTTTCATGTGATCTACTAGTTCGTGTCTGCAGGTTCCAGCATTTACTTCTATATTTATGGTTCCTCGTGCCTACTTTTAAAATGACTGTGTATAGCCAATATAGGACACCAGATCCTCAAAACACACAGTATAAAATTACATACTTTTTTCGTCAATGGCCAAATTATTGGTATCGCCATGAGTTGAAAAAAATAGGCCTCGACTCGTCTATCCCAATATTTTTCAACTCAGGGCTCGACCAATAAATTTGGGCATTGGACTCAAGGAACAATTTGGTAACAAACGTGAAGTCAAGTGCAACGTATGAACCGTCATGATGCAGTGCTGTTAAAGGTCAATAGCCAAGGTCAATTCAAAGGTGATTGTAAAGCCAAAATGTGCTGATAAACAGTTGTATATAGCTTCTAATTGCGAACAGATTTGGGTCATAGGTGACTGCAGAAAACATTCATGTTATGGCTGTGTTAAAGGTCACTTGCCAAGATCAAAGTTCATTGGGGGGATATACCGGTCCGTGTTTTTCTCCGTGCGTCCATCCGGACGTTAAAATTTCCGTGAACCCTTTAAAATTGGCCCCCCCAGCTACGGCAGGCCCAGTCCAACTACAGATGCAATTAAAACTATATGGACTCTTACTGGGGAACCTTCATGGCCTGGCAGTGTCTAAGGTACTGCCAAAGGCAAAGGTAATTTTCATGTTCATGTGCGGTCAGGTTGAAATTGAAAATAGTGGATCCGCAGATTTTCTTGTCATTTGTGACTTCGGAATATCGTAGAAGAACGAAAAACATTATAAAACAACTTTGTTTGCTGCATTTAAATGCACTTTTACGCAGTGGGGTAAAACAGGACGGGGGGGCGGGGAGGGCAGGGGGCAGGTTGCCCCCCCCCCCCGTGAATTTGGCCGGGGAAAAAAATTTGACAAAAATCATTGCTAAATCAGCAGTTTTTTAGCCCTCTGGCCGGGAGAACAATGCCTTTCTGAACCCCCTAATAGGGAAAATTTCCGAAGACTGGGAAATTTTCCCCCTCAAGAGCAGGCAGGCCCCTTACACTCGGGACGGCCACTGCCTATAGCGGTTCATTTAACTTTTGATTTCGTATTTGTTTCAACAACAATCGTTATTACAATTCACTACTACGACATGGATTTATTTCCAGATGATCTTAAATATTTTGATGACTTTCTTTCTTTCTTTTACCTCGGTCCCTCAATGCTGTCAACAACCGGGTTTCAGCTAGTGCACAACTGTTGAAAAATAAAAATACGTTTCATGGTTTACGATGCCATACTATACTGTATAATTTAAAAGCACCAATCGGTAATCCAAGTATTTTATATGCAAGAATTTCACAAAAAAAAAAAATGTCATATTTTGGATTATTCCAAATTTTACTGACTCGAAAGTATTATTAAGATTATCACTTAAAAACTAGAGAGAATAACGTACCACCCTCCATTCAAAAGTGCCTTCTTGTGCTGTTTTGATTCTTTCGGATGCTTCCCTAAAATCTTTGTGAATCTAAGCCATAACAAGTAAATAGTCATCCCAGCCAAAGTTAACTTCCCACGCAAGACCTGTTCGTCTGATTTTTTCATATTGGTTCTTTTGATTGCATCAAATCCGAAGAAGGATATTACACACTTAAATTTTCTGTATACATTTGGCCGTATTTTGTATATAAGTGATGCACTCGCAGTTCTTATTCCATACGTACTTTGTGCAATCTAATTAGTTTACAACTCGGACAACAATAATGGCGGTCTTTAAAACACGTAGTGCATTAAAATGTATGCAATTCTGCATCTGGTGTCAACCCCCTGCATAATTATTAACAGAACCGTACTAAGGCTTTATACATCAAATTTCATTCAGGGATTTGGTAAAGGATATCGTTCGTTATTGGATGTGATTATTTCCCGAAAGAGCTCGAATGGATAATTAAAATCCAAAGGGACATTCTGCGATTTATACGTGTGTCTCCCACCCCCCCCCCCCAAAAACAAATTGGAGAACAAAACTTTAGATTCCATAATAATGAAATGGTTTTACTTGATTTCAAGTATTTGTAAAGGTTAGTTAACTGACGCTTGGCAGTGGTAAAAATGACGATCAATAAATCAATTTCGACCTTTTTGAGATATATGCACTAATGTGTAACATGTTGTGAACTATTTCTACTAATTCTAATTCATCTTTCTAAAACCGATTTGGATGGAAACCCAACCTTTGCAAAACTTGGAACATTGCACATGATTTATTCCTTTAACGTTACCACCTCCTCCTTCCCGATTTCCTTCAGAGAACAACGATGAACCCTGAGCACCAATTTTGTTACAATTATCCTAACAACATATACTCACATCAGCTAGCTAGATTTCACTCATACAAGTGTTTCATGTTCAAGATGTTCGTTCACAGACTGCATTTTATCCATCGCATCTCATTTAATTGGGCTTCACGAACCAACAGCGGTTTTTGTTTGTTTGTTTGTTTGTTAACATTATGAGGTTTTTAAACACTTTCCCAAAGGAATGTTGAGCGGAATTACCTTTATGCTAAACCAATTAATTTTCTAAGACACGTCATCATTACATACCGAAAACACAAGGATAATGACCACCCGCCCAGACCCCCCTCTTCCCTTTGGCCGTATTAGATTGCCTAATATATTATAAATTATATACCTCATATTCGCACTTAGGGAGACACTGATACTAGAATCTTTGTTATGTACTAATGATACGTTAGGGAGACTTTACTGTCTCCCTAACGTTCCTTTCAATGCGGTTTATTCCGTCAAGGATATGATATTAATTTTGCAAATGAAGGGTACCACTAGAATAACCAAGGATTGACTATTAAGTAATTAAATAACTATAAGATCTCATATAACCTAATGACTATTCACTGTCCCCTAATATACCATTTTGTAGAATTTATATTAGATATATATATATATATATTATATATATATATATATATATATATATATTTATATATATATATGTATATTTTATATTATTAACCGTGGCTCTGTGTGGTGTTTTTGGACCTCTGTCCATCGCTCTGGGACTGTTGGTCCCATCTGATATAACAATAAATTCTTTTAATTGCGCCATTTATTTGTAAAATTTAATCTATCAAATGAGTAGGAACAATAAGAAAACAAACAAGTAGGCGGGTTAGTGCTGCCGTAAACCATAAGGGTCCAGGTTCTATTTTGATATTAAGTGTAGCCAATTTTCTTAGTTAATCACTTACGGTTGTATCATAATATTTAGAGGCCTGTGTTTCCCCTCTTTTCTTAAATATTTTCATTTTGGTTTAAAATTTGGAGAATCCATTGTATATTACGTTTATCATGTGATGTACAATGAATTTATTTGAAAAAAGAATAACTGCAATAATACTTTTTGTCTAGCTCAAAGGCCAACAAATATGATACATTGGTAACCGGAACATCAAAAATGCAAATGGTGGAGTGATTGGCCTGATAACATTAATATTCCAAAATTTAAATGCGTCCGTTTAAGCATGTATTTACGTTATAGGTCAAATCTAAATTAATAGTCTCTAGGAACTACCTAAAGATATAGGCACACATATCCTGACCTTGATTGGTTATAAATACCAAGGGGGTGAAGCCTTCACAACCAGTCCGGCCGTGCGGGGCGCTGCCATTTTGAATATTGCACGGAATTAAATTATTCGTTGGGTGGCTTGTATAACACACATTATGTCAAGTCGATACAAACAATCCCGCAAAATAATCAGTTTTGGATGTTGGTTGCTATTGGGGTGTTTAATTTTTGTCCTACCCATGCCCACACAACGAATGAAATGACACATCAGCGTCTTGATTTAAATAACCCGCCTCATAATACATTTTCACTAACGCGCATTGTCATATATGATAAAAAAAGAGTATCTGAGCACAATGTATAATCCAGTACACTATTATTACCAACTAAATACACCTGGCCACCTCTAACACCTATACATTAATTTGTATCACCGATTAGTGTATATGCGAAGCGTCACCCACAGTATGTGGAATAAGCGGATGCAGGCCTTGCTTTCTATTGTTGGTACTCTAATTTTTTCTTTGTGGTCCGCAAAACAGGCCGAGACGGTGTATTTCTAAATATTACGTACGTTGGCCTCTCTATCTATATAGAACCCTTTTGGAAATAAAGGATTACATGCAGCCGTCTAAGTTAGACCTGAACATATCAGAATTCTTTTTTTCTGCTGCCGCGAAGGGTAGTATGGTATTGTTTCCCACCAATAAGTTCCCAGTTTCAAGTTCCACGTGCCTTGTACCATGTGTAATTTACCCACATTCCCAGTTGCTTCTGAAGATAGTGCTGAGTTATGTAAGTCTCATTCACCAATGCACTTTTCACAACGTAGGTTCAAAATATCACATATACTAGTTATCTGAACTTTAACCTGCACTGTGGTTAACTTGAACAGCCCACAATTCTCTCCTCACTTCAACCAATATAGTGGCATTAAAAACGCACTGCTCCAGATAGTGTATTGAGTCCTCCCACAATGCACCATTTTTGGGAAATTTCACTCTCAAGAATGTATAGTGTGACTGTGAAAATGTGTTGTTTTTTTGATGGGCAAAAAGTGTTAAAACATAGTCTAGTATTTTAGTGGGTGAAATTAGCCTAATTTGAAGCCGACCGGGATTAAATCGCTATATATTAATATTTGCGTTTACATTGCTGACTTTTTTAGTCGATAATTTTTTTGTATAAGTTGACCATTTTATAGTGGGCTCTCTTATAACACACACTTCAAGTTGACAATTTAACAAAAAAACAGGTGATTGTCCATGGTCAGGACATTACATTGATCATTGTTGGAACCATGGCCATTATAGTAAACTTCAATAACTCCTTGTTTGGAACTTATTTGTTTCATGCGAATGGAAATAGTGTTAAGCTAAGCGATTAATCGTTTTCTCTCCGCTTCGCCTCCAATTTTATCTTACTTGTAGAGTCTGTATTTTTTGAGAACCAGCACCAACCAAGAATCTGGGTTATGCTATAGCATGATACATGTTGAATATCTGTGTAAACTGACCTGTCTGTAACCAACCCCTTGGTATTGATAAATAATTGTAAGAAACAACATAATGAGTGATTACTACCAAAAAACCGTATTATTCTTAGGAGGCATTTAACAAAAATTGTTACTTGAAGTGGAAACTACAATTCGGAAAGTTTACAGATGACGAGATTAGTAAACAAAAACCAAGGCTATTGAAGAAGTTCGGAGTTACTTTCAATGAAAGTTGTCAATCTGGTCTGTGAATCTATTGTTCACAAAACTCCCTATATGCCCGCACACTTCATCGTGCATAATCCATTGGTCGTCTTGCCATTAAAATCTGGAAGACGTTGTTTTATATACCATCAAAATATTTGCTGTTCCTTGGGAGTGAAAATGCAAATAAAGAAGGTTTTCAAAATAGCAAATATTATTTAAAAGTCATTGCCATTAATTGACTATTTTGTTGTTCTGGTAGTTAAAAAAAATCACTGTACGGTCATAAAAATTGTATAGGCCTACTTCATGATTGGCTATTGATAAGCCTATGTCACTTAGAGTCCATATCAAGTGAAAGTGAGTTACAAAAACAATCAACAAAGATTAAGATCAGATTAATGGGGTATATTGTACAGTTACATCATATAATTAGTTAAATTAAGTATGACAATGAATTAACCATTTACTATTGGCAATGATTAAAGTACGCATGTGGTATAAAAACGACATTTTTTTGTGAATAACATCTTGTATGCATTAGTTAAAGAATGCCTAAAATCCGCTTTACAATTGGGACGCCCTTTCCTGAAAGTGTCCTTGTATCCCTTTAAATAGTAACACAATTGCAGTAAATTAAAAAATAATGCAGGCCACACAAATCAATGTTGGGAAGTGCTGCGTTCATCGTGATTATGACTTTCCAATATGTTTTTATATATAATACCAAAAAGAATAAAAAAAATTTTTTAAGTTAGTAAAAACCAATAAATCCTGTGGGCCGAATTAAAAGCTAATTGTATTTAATTAAAGCAATGGGTTTGACATAATTGTCATTTCATCATCATGGAACTTACTGTTTTACTGAATTATGGTGATGGAATATTCAAAAGCAGGATTTGAATCACCAAAAAACACACCACCCTGCTGCGAAGTGTTCAGGTATCAAATAATACACAAGATATTTAAGTGCAGATAAGCTAATTCATATTATGGCAGATTGGCCATTTTAAGGACCTTCTTGGTAACTGATACTAATGACAAAGGATAGACAACCATCAAAACAAGGTAAAATGATGTTGATGTATCGTGTACAAGACGGTGTATCCCTTATAGGCAAGTATTTGAAATAGTTACAGGTGCGTGTTCCGTATCGTCTTTGGACCCCCTCTGATTTACCCGGAAGTAGTATCGATTTGATATCACTGAAAGGCCGTATTTTTCTCATAGTCGCCCTGAAATTTGAGCCCTCAATCCCTTTCATCCCAAATATAACAAAAAACAACCGTTTTAGTGGTTAACCATCATATTAGCACAGTACGGAATAGGGCGTTGCAACATGCATTGGCATCTATAGCAAACCCGCAAGTTTGTTTTCCTCGGTACTTGATGGTGTGTATTTTTTAAGTGCCAACTCTCATATCAAGTAGAGAACACAATCCACATAAATCGGAACAACCACATTTAACTCACTCCTGCAAGGCGGCATCCATTCCCGGGCCATGTTACGTTCATCTGAGAGCAAGTACACCAGGATCATTACAGCTGCCATAAAAAGCATAACTAATGACGACGAGAAACAATTGGCAACAGGAAGAGACAGACCCTTAATAGTCGACGAACGAAAAAAGAGAAAACACAGTGCTAAAAAAACAAAACACAAAACAGTTCTATTTAAGCAAACTGCGATTACCCTTCAAATTCACGCTCAATTCTGGTAGTAAACCAACGTATGGTGTATGGATGCGACGAATAATAGTCCTATTACCCGAATCGGCTGGATGGCATCAAATTTAATGTTGATCCAAACGTATGGTTTGAATTAAACTATCGTTTTATATTTAAAATTCAATGTCACATATTTGGATGGACTGATGTTAAGCAATATTAGCACATTTGTTTTTGAAGAGCGCGCCAATTTTTTTCCAAAAATTGAGATTTTTTACACGGTTGCATTGGTACTGGCTAGTAAACCATAACCGTGAATGGTTAAGCTCGAAAATGGTCTGTGTCTCACAAACGAAAATTTTGTAATTAGAATAATTATTATCGGATCCCCGAAATCTTCACGGCTGCTGGAAACTGACGGGCTTCCAATGTGAATAGCCGGTGTGAAAGCAATATAGTCCAGTGGGAGCCATATCCCGGGCTCCATAGAACGATAACGGTAATAAAGCGTGAAAACTAATATTGCGTAAAAGTCACTGAATGATTGTCTATGTTGTTCCCCATTGTTCCCGGACTATGAGTACGCCGGACAATGGTTACTTCTACATCCTTCTCACCGGGAATAGCAGCCATGCTGTACGTGTCCTATTCGCGTCAATCCATTCGTTTTTTAAATGGTTCAACAGGCCTCTGGTTCAGCCCGCACAGGCAAATCATTAGAGGAATTATTTTCTCGAGGTGGCACTATTCCTCAATGGACGGACATAAAACGTAGCATTTTCCAGCTCTGCCGTTAATTCCAATCTTGGATCCCAATTCTATTAAAAAAATCGCTTTTTTATGTTAAATACTCATTTTAGCATTCTCGTTTACAGTTGAGTTTCCTAGACAATCACCAACGTACTTATTGGGCAAATATCAACTTTTGAAATGGCGCTTCTATTCCAAAAATGTTCCATTATTGCTTTACGACATGCGCCAGGTCATTGCAATACCATTTCTTGACCATAAACACTGTCTCATTAATGGAAGCCTCCTGATTATTTGCTAATATCAACTGGTAAAATTTTCAGTAAAAACGTCGTTTTACTGGCAGCTGGGGGACCACAACAGTTTAAAACGAGTTTTACAGTTATTACCTACGCACTAATTTGGTTATCAACGTGAATTTCATCTGGATAGTCCTTTCAGATTATTATTTTGTTCGTTCTAATTTTGCACAGCGACTAAAAATTGAATTCACCTCCGATCGATCGGGAACAGAACCGCCCGTATGAAAATATTGGTTTTAGCCCCCCCCCCTTTTAGAAAGCCTAGGGCATTCGGTTGATGAGAATGTGTCAAACGGTTCTGGGTATAGACAAAGCCAAATTGGGCTAAGCATAAATAAGGGTGATCTTTTGCTGGCGCTTTTTTTTAAAGTAGGTCTTTGGTGAAAGATTCAAAATTGGCGAAAAAGGGAGTCTTTGGAATGGCGAATGGTTCAAAATCAGTTGATTGACATGAGACTGGGTGTTAATAGCCTAACATACGCGTCATGTTCAACGAATCCCCCCCCTGCTTTAACCCCTTGGACATGTTTAAGGGAGAAGCGAAGACTCCCATAGCTATCTAAGGGAGCTGGTCCTTTCAGCGCCTTAGAGATGCACACAACGTGGCCAGAAAGTTAGAAGTTCTAGGAGAAAGCGCGTTCATGGGAAGTAGTCCGTTCCAGGAAATTCAATGGTAATTCTACACCGGTGTAGACGTAAACCATTCTCCGGCGTACTCATAGTACGGGAACCTGTGAACAATAGGGCATCGATTCAGTTTACTCTTACGCACATTAGTTTCACGCTTATTCCGTTATCGTCAAATGGAGCCCGGACCGTGGCCCCCGCCGGACTATATCTGCTTTCACACCGGTGTGAAAGGAAGATATGGTCCGGCAGGAACCCGTCCGGGCTCCTTAGACGACAAGGGAATAGAGCGTGAAATAATGTACGTGAAGAGTCAACTGAAGCGATTGCCCTACGGTTTACCTTGTGGCGGATCTGTGAGACCGGAGGACGATCTCTCCTGCCACACCTGTGTATTTTTTGTTTTTAGTTATCGTTGTTATAGTGTTCAGCCAAACAGAGGCCCTAAGTGATTACCATGGCAACCAGACAATACTTTTTTTTTAACACATTAAAAAAACTTCTAATAAGGACTTTATTTAATATGGTATATGATCCGAATGTCATCACCCGGAAACTTTGAATAATTAATCTCAAATTTTGTCATGTCAAAGACCCACTGACCTCTACACATGGATACGGGTCCTGACATAGGTAGTGAGAGTGAGACCTTCTGCTTCTTTTGTGCACCCTTCATATGATTTTTCCAGTAGTGTCCTCCCTCCCCTGGAAAATACCAACTGTCTTCCTTCTGCTTTGACAATCATCCCCCAACATCTCCCTTCATCCTTTTTTTGGAGAATATTGTTGACCTTTTAGAGGTCCCTGCGGATCTGCATCACACTGATGGGTTGCTCTCTGGATATAGGGATGAGCCTGTATACACGATTACCTATAGAGACTCAGTGTCCAATTCTCTCAGAAAAGGCATTCCTTAAAAAATATCTTATTCAAGAATATTAAAATTTGTTATAGATATTAAACCCATGTGGAATTTAATACAATACACAGTCTGACAATACTATGGCCTATACGCTAGATGTGAACAGAAATGTTCTTTAAAAAACAATGCCTCAGGATTTGTTTATTGTTATTTATTATACAATTAATTTAGGCGTTCCCCGGGTTTCGCAAATCACCTGTGTTTCGTCGCGATCCGCCGTTGCTTGAATGACCCCCTCCGCCCTAAGTTTCGTCGGATACACCAAAGTTTACCCCAATTGACCTCACTTGACTTGAATACCCTGATGACCTATGATCCACACCTAATAAACTCAGTCTTCGGACGGTCACCCACACATGCAAGTTTTCAAGAACGTGCGACCCTCTGTGTCTCCGAGAAAATAAGAGCGGTCAGACAGACAGACGAACAGAACCGCGGGTAGTAATATACAGGGTGTCCCAGAAGGATTAGTACCCAGCGATACCCAAAAATGTTGTATTTTTCCATTAGAAATCAATAAATTAGGTAAGCTGGTCTTAATATCAACTTTAATATACTGTAACCTTTCATAGAATTTTGAAATCTTGAAAATCGGACTAACAAAGTAAAAAATACATCAATTGGTAGACGGTGCTAAGTTCATCATTTGGGTAAGTGAAAAAAATTGGATGTGTACTGTACCCTCTGCTTCCTGCAAGCGTTTTTACAACATTGCTTTTTTAGTCCCTTCGGGAATTCGTATAACACTCCAAACGTGATGGTGGGTACCAATAGAGAGCTGTGGTTCTCCTTTTTCCTTCGATACCAACATGAGTATAAGATGCCCCCCCAGTACGACGTCCAAAAAATGAGGTCATAAACCTCACTAGACAGTAAAGCTCAATGGTTGCCACACAAGCATTAGGCCTATTCTCTTTGGATTTTTCGGCAGAGTTAAAGCAAATAAAACCCTCTATATGTATATTAAAAGGGTTTTTGCCATGATTTAGCAGCCAAAAACCAGCTTAAAAATCTGATTTAGTCCTAAGATTTTGCGTGCAAAAATGAATTTTCGCCAAATTGTGCATTTTTAATTGTTCTGAATATTGACGAATATTTGCGGCCTAATGGTCTTTATGACGTCACTTTGATGCCATTAAATGGCTGCTGTGGTACTTATCTTGGATCAATGGGAAAGAGAATGACATAGCTATCTATTGGTACCAAAATCAAAGAATTCAAGTGCTAATAAGAGGATTTCTAAAAGAGGGGATAACGTGAGGCAAAAAGGCTTGGAAGTCGAGGAAATAACACACACATGCATTTGTTTTTCACTTTGCCCAAAGGGTGGAATCAGCACCTCTAACACATTTGAAGTGTATTTCACTTTGGTTAGTCGATTTTCACAATTCAAAAGTTATGAAAGGTACAGGATAATGAAGTTGACATTAAACCAGCTTACTTAATGTTATTGATTTCTATGGAAAAAAAATTCAAAAAATTTTGGGTATGATGGGTACTATCATTCTGGGACACCCCTGTTAGATGGGCCATGTCGCTATCTTTATATTGAGAGCGCGTGTGGTCAAGTGGATAGAGCATTCGGCTCGTGACACGCAGGTCGTGGGTCGAGTCACCATGTGCCAACGCGTTGTGCACTTGGCCAAGACACTTTATCTCGATTGCTTCTCTCAACACATGGCGGTAGGGAGAAGGGAAAGCTCTTTCCAACTCCTTTTGACCGATGATTCTCGCCCCGCCGCGTAAAACAGGTCGTAAAACTATGTATTGCGACAACACGAGATCAATGATTAATGCTGGAATGCATGTGCCTCAACATTGCATCGATGTTACATAGGTAAGCAGATAGCGACATCTATAGTTAAAAATTGGCAGTTATTTATAAAAGCATGAATTGGCATAAATGTGCACAATGAAATATTGATTATTTTTGACATGGAACCAAGTCACCGTCAATCATCTTCAAGTAAAACAAAGTCATTTGGATCATTGAGGTCATTTATTAAAAGTAGGAGATAGCAGTTCCTACAGGTAAGTGAGTAAATTGTGATCTTTATTCTTTTTGTTTTTTTTTTTTTCTAGTTTTACTCGTACTTTTCAGCTTTTAAAAACTGAATGTTTGTAACGCACGTATTTCAAAGTATGATATTTTGGAGACGACATCTAACTTGAAAGTGGGAGAAAAATTGCCGTATCTAAACAATGACACCAAAACTTGACACTGCCCGAAGTTGCCGGTTTTTCAAATTTTGTCCCGACGTTGGCCACATTTTAGTGAATTATGGCGATGTGTAAATGGATGTCCATTGCCATATTTACCAAAGCATGTAATGTACATCGATGCAATGTTGATGCACATCGCGATTCAGCAAATATGATCTCGGAGTACGTTGGTATTTGCAATGTAATCAAAATATGTTTATAGTATTCATGTTTTGGACATACACAGATGAATAAATTCAGTTATCAATGGAGCATATTAAACGAGTAGGCCTGGGCAGGCTGGCCCTATATCAATTTATTTTTGCTATTGGTTTCCAAAACAGCTTGGTGGGCAAGGGGACTGAGTGCAGCATTTCACAGAGCGGATATTGTCGGGATGAAGAAGGGATTTGCATATCAATCTTCTTCAGCAACTATTTTTTTGGGGGAGAGCAAAGCACCAATAAAAAGTCCAGAACCTCAATACATTAAGCATGGTTCTCTGACCAGTGTAGCACCAGAAGTGGGTTTTTGGGGTAACGAGCAATAATGGCACATTTTGAAGAGCGCCCCCAATTTTCAAAATTTGCTTATTTGGGCCAAATTTACCGTTGGTATTGCCTAGGGAAAAAAGGTGTATTTACATAAAATAGCGATTTTGTCATTAGAATTGGGATCCCAGATTGGAATTAACGGCAGAGCTAGAAATGCTAAGTTTATGCCGGCATGATGAAATAGGGGCACCTTGAGAAAATAAACCTCTAACTTGACTTGCCCGGCACCCCCCGGGGGGGGGTCCGTCTTATAGACCAGGGTTATCATCCGTGTCCAAAAATTCACGTAAAATGGGTAGTTTTTCAGGATCAGCCACCTTACGTACGTAACGTGAAAGGATATAACATTCAACCAAAAAATCAAGAAAAGTAGGAGTAGTAGTAGTAGTAGTAAAACCCAAGTTTTAATTCCGGTTTGTCCCGCTAAACGAGGGGGGCATGGCGGATTCACCTCCACATTCACAGCAACACTGCTGGTTGAGGATGGATTTGAAGGGTGATATTCTAAACGAAGACTTACGCATTTAGGATCCATCATTGAGCATAAAAAAATATTAAAAAGGTTCCGGAGTCTGTACTTGCTGCCTTCAAACATGTGCTTTCAAATCCCTAAATTTCCAAAATTTCGCGCTACATGCACGCGTAAGAAACACTGATTTTAGTACTGCCGATGGTTTGAGAAATGACGACTTCTTTTGGGATTGCCTGATTATGCGCTAAACAAAATTGTTCTATATCCATTAATCCATGAAACGGGCAATATTTTAGCAATACAACTCATCAATGTATTAAAGTCAGTCAATCTAGGTTTGATAATTTTCTTAAAATAATTTTGCGACATAATTGGGGGCATAATTGCGGGAGTCGGCAATTTTCAAGGAAAATGCCGATTTATCTGCGCTGCAAATGCGGAAATAAGTGCCTAAAATAACTTTCTCTATATGCGAATTCTCTCTCCCTATAGACCCAAGAAATCCAGTAGAACAATGGCTTGAAAACTAAAAGACCCCAATGGTTCGCGACCCCCCCGTGCCGCTTACGAAACACGCCATGAAACCTTAAGGGGGGGGGGGGTGTTAAGCCAGAATTCAAGGAAACTGTTTTTTCGGTATCGTAATTATTGTTCTATATATATAAAGTATACATATGTGAAAAGGACAGACTCAAGGAATCCAAATATGATATTTTTCCCAAAAATACGTATTTTTTGAGACAAATCATAAAAAATGGTGATTTTCACTCATTTTTATTGTTCCCTATGAAAAATATGGAAATGTTATAAAAATGTGCCTTGTTCGTTTGGTATTCCAGATCATAGTTCTAGGATCGTTATTCCCCTTTTTTCAAAATTCTGCACTATTTATCAAATTAGTTGGCCAAAATCCGCGTGTTCATTTGGAACAA